>JASGXE010011832.1:0-14066 GCA_030068105.1 Sinentomon sp. SZTP_YWyxl
TGATAGATGGGGAGAGGTAGTGAGAACACAAGAAACTAGAATCCAATCCAAGAAAGTAACCACACCAGAAGAAAAGTATCAGGAGACAGAGTTCGCGGAAAAAGTCAAGCCGTTGAGTTTCTGGGGATGTCAAAATGACAAAACAGAAACAGAAGCAAGCCTCGGATAAAACTGAATTTTCTGGAGGAGTTCATGTGAATAACGAAGTACAGCACAACCTCTAGGCCGGAGAACAACAGCGCATCTGTTATTCAAGGAAGTGGCCGCGAAGCGGCCATGAGAGCGGCCGAAGGCCGCTCTTCGGGGCGCAGCCCGACAGTGGTTGGCGGCCGAAGGCCGCAGGGGCGAAGCCCCTAGTGCTCAATAAGTGGCGTAATTCGGCGCTTTGGCTGTCGCCAATTTTTATTTGTCCGCAAGAGGCGCGAATGTCGCTCGGTGGCCTACTGCGACAAGTAAAATACATTGCGACTATACGGCGGTCGCGGGTTGTCACTCACGGAATCTTAAATTTCTCTTGAACCGATTCACGGATTTTGACAGGACTTGCTGTGCTGGAAAGCAGAAAAATGAGCGATTTTGGACGTGTATAACAGCCCCGAATTTTTTGCTGGTAAAATGCTCAAAAAATTTGAGATACAAAAGTTTCCAAGTTAAGATGTGATAAAATTCCGGGTTCCTGCCTCGCATTTCCAAAGATTGCGCGATTTTTTCCGTTGTAACATAGTTTTGACCTGCGGAAGAGTTGTAGAGGAAGCTTTCAGCTTTCCAAAAATACCAAAATCATTGAATTTTAACATCATTTGACCATTTTTGAAGAGGAAACGCGACATGGAAGCATTAGGTACTTTTTTGTTGCGTCAAAAACAAAAAAATGCTTAGTGTTTCTTCTCCAGAAATGACGTTCCAATTCAATGATTTTGGTATTTTTGGAAAGCTGAAACCTTCCTCTATAACTCTTCCACATGTCGAAACCATGTTACCACGGGAAAATTCGCAGCCTCCAAGGGAGACGCGGCCTCATCCCCGCTTATTTTTGTGCAGAAAACAAAATGAATGCTTCCGCTTCGCGTTCTTTCGTCTTAAAATAGCCAAATGGTGTTCAAATGCAATGATTTTGGTGTCTATGGATAGCTGAGGGCTTCCTCTACAACTCTTCCGCAGGTCAAAACCATGTTATAACGGAAAAAATCGCGCAATCATTGAAAGTATTCAGCAAGAACGCAAAATTTTATCTTGCCAAAATTTGAACATATTTTTTCCCCGCATGACTTTCAAGTTTTGCCCGTGAAAAGTTCGGGATAATTTTATAGTCCTGAAAAGGTCTAATTTTAAGCTTTATTCCAACACAAAAATTTTGATCAAAATCCGTCATTTAGTTCCAGAGATATTAAACTGTTCGTTGCCGATGCACAGCGACGCATAAATCAACCAGAGTCAGGAAAACCGGCCTCTTGACGCGACGGCAGAGAAAGGAAAAGAGCGAAAATTGGCGCTCGGTGGGCGGGGAAGGGCAATGAGAGTTACGGCACTTGTAAGTTTTGGAATCACGTTGGCTGAATAAAAATGTGTAATTTGGGTGCGTGCAATATTTCTGTTCCCGAGGCCAAATTTCTCACCATCAGAACGAGCCAACTGGACATGCCAGGTGGACAAGCGAGCCGTTAAGGGGAATTTCTCATCAGGGGCGACACTGTCCTCCCCAGTCACCCATGCGCTCCGAAATGACACCCATGTGCAGGATGCCATAGATTGTATACCCACATCCCCGGCCCCCGCAGACCCCTTTTTGAGAGTTTTCGAGGGTTCAAAACGAGGAAAAGAGGGAATGAGGTGAATGTGCGCATTTGATCACGAATTGTTTTTTTTTTACAAAAACGAGGTCACGTTGAGTAGGTCAGGTGGCATTTCGGCAATATCGCCAATGTCGCCTACTTTACTTTGGTCAGACCAATTCTTGAGTATGCATCAACATCTTGGGATCCTCATCTCACTTCCCATTGTGATTCTTTGGAACGTGTTCAAAGGCGCGCTGCTCGCTTTGTTGTAGGGGACTACCGCAAACGGAGCAGCGTCACCGCAATGATTGCTCAGCTCGGTTGGCCTAAGCTTGCTGAGAGAAGAAAGGTCCACCGCATTTTGTGTCTTTATCGAATCCTTGGCAACTCCGGAGGGTGGGGAAATTTGTTTTCCTTCATTACGCCTCCATCTTTTTACAGTCGCCATGACCATCCTTATAAGATAAAGCCGTTAGCATTTAAGAGAGATATAGGGAAGTTTTCCTTTGTGTCCCGAGCAATAGCGGACTGGAATTCACTCCCAGCCTCTGTGCTGTCTCAACCTTTAAGTACATCAATTCTAAGGCGCAGGTTGCTGTCCTTGTTATAAATTGAGTTTCTGGCCAAATTTGATTGGACTTGAAAGTTTTAGGGCAGATGTTCTGTTTTCTCCACAGGAGTTTCAAAATTAATTCTTCGGATTTCAAAATATTCGAATTGCTCCATAAACCCAGAAATTTATGTCTCTCAGCAACATGTCATGAAAGGTAAACACATTTGGTCTTGCTCTCGTCTTTGTAGTTTGTCTGCCCCATTTCTCGTGCCTGTTTTTCCGGTTTTTCCCGTTTTTTGACGTTTCTTATTGTTTTCTTTTGTGCAAAAGTGTTATTGTTATGTATGATAGTGGGGAAACCCCCACAAAATACAGTCATTCAATCAATCAATCAATGTCATTTGCTGTCACTGAGTGAAAGTTCAACAATTCAAAAATGATGTATGTGAACGGACCCTGCTTGAGTAAATATATGGCAGCAAATTTATTTACATCTTCAACAATTTCCGGGAGAGGGGTTTCTTCTTGATCTTCATGGAATCTTCTGCTATTATCCATCTCAGTGGCAGCAAAGTTCCTCGAGACGATCGGGAAAATTTATCCAGGAAAATTTCGATGTTCCAGTTGGGATGAAAACGTTTCTCTGTTGCTGACAGCCCGAAGGACAATCACAATACAACCAAAGAACTTTCGACAGTGTGGGCTTCAAAAGAGAAATCAGTGTTGACCTTGGGTAAATGTCAAGATGAAATGACGGCAGTGCGGCACACCAGAGCTCGACGATACAAGGTTCTGAAATGGAGCATATTGGCGCTCCGCAGTCTCACCCTGCGATCAGTTTGTACTGGCATCCGCAGAAGTCAGTTCTTCCTGACTATGGAGACTCAGTTCTTGAGTATACGAGGACACCCAAAATTTGGGGGTGGTTTTGGGGGGTCAGGGTTTTGAACCCAAACAAAAAAATGCCCAGCCCAATGAGCTCAGTTAGAGCACTAACATATTATGACATAATCAACTGACCTAATCAATTGGGGTGCGAACTGTAAGCAAGGTTATAAGGACGTGCAAATTCCCCCTTTTATCTCTTGGCCTATGGACTTCTGCGAAAGAAGGTAACTTTTTCGTCCCCAAGACCCACCAACGACACTTGTACGGCAAGCAGCCATAACAGTCTTCGACACTGTTTGAGGAGTGACGAGTCAAGACAGACACTCTTGGTGCTCTGCTGAACAATCTCCATAAACAATTGGGACGGAGTTGGGAAGCGAACGGATATTGCTTTTGAACAATGGAAGCCAAGGAGTTCACTTGGGTTTTTTGGACACCCTGCCTCCATGAACATGTGACACCTTTTCTTCCAATTCCTCCAAAAACAACCATCATCTCCCATTCTTAATGCATATTTCGTGTTTTTACACCTTTTTTGCAAAGCTATGTATTGGTACCTACAGTGCCGACTGACGATTGAAAAGTTGGCTCTCGAGTCGGCAGATTGCCCGTTGTTCGATCATTATCGAACTTTTTGGTAAAACCAACGAACTTGTGATAGGTACTTTTCGATTAAATCGGGTCCCATTGGATGTGCTATATTTGTTGCGAAATACCAGTGCCTATACCTTTTGGATGAATGTTGTGATTTCTTTCGTCTTTGCTTCATGCAGCACACGAATCAGTCACAGAATTTATGCTTGTTTCCAGCACAGCCCATGTGAAAAAGCAGTTTGGCATTTAAAATGGTTAACATCGATCCGGGAATTTGGGCTCCAACCCGCCATTTTGTTGCCTTTCATCGAATCCAAAGCGACGTTTTTGGAATCTACTCACTCGCGGATTTCTCGCTGTATCTGGGAAAGTTATCATCCGATTTGAAAAAGGTTGGGGTTTCTGCAAAGAGGACGAAACAGGCTTTATATTTTCTCTTAAGAAATTTCAAACGGCTGGCAAACAGACGCGCTATCGCATTGTGAAATCAAATTGAAATCTTTCCCCGTGAAAAAGTATCGGCCGGTTTCTCGTGGTTTCTTGGAACCCCGACACCGAATACCAAAGTGTTTGGTATGTTCTCACGAGTGTCGGGCATGGGCCAAAGAGTCGTCAAACCCACGGTAAAACTCTCCTCATTCTACAATTTAAATCGGCTTCTTTGCGCGACTGTGCAAAAATTTACAGGCGGTTTGAATTCTGCATTCCCGAAAAGAAGCCTGAATTTGTAGGGGCCTATAAGTCCTTTCACTTTGAGTTGGCGTCTGAGTTTCATGATTGACGAACTGGGAGTTCAGTATCTGAGCTCCTAGAACCCGATTGATCGTTCCCTGAACTGTAACTGGAAAGTTTTTTTCTTCGTCGCATTTCATATTTTCAAATCTGCAACATTTTCAAGTTGGTCATCCCTGAACAAATTTTGGCGCGACGCCAACTCTGAGTGAAAGGACTTAATACCCTTTCTGAAAACCCCTAACATATTGAAATGGGATGAAAACTTCCAGCGATATGCCAAGAAATTTTCATGCGCGCGCGCAAAAGAATTTTGTCCGCTGACGAGACCAAAAGGCAACAAGATTGCTTGTTCTCTCCCGATTTTTCTCAGCCGCTCACCCGTTTCAAAATTACCATGGGAATGCCAAACTGTAGAACATGGCGGTGGTTTCCAGGCCCATGTTTGTCTAAACTAAAGATCTTGATATTTTTATAATATTTTTCAATTCTTTATCTGGTTGAAAGTTTTCATAGAAGTTGGCCAAATTGGCCAGATGTCACAAATCTGCAGCATCATCCTGTAAGAATTGTGTTTTGAATGACATAAAACGCACCGCGCGGGCTTATAAATTTAGCAAATATATTGTTAAACTGCCTGTGCCTTTGTGTTGTTCAGTTTTTGGCTTTGAATGACGATAACTGATTGTACCTGATAAAGAAAATCTGCTCAGAGTTTTATCACTTCTTTCTTCTAAAATTATTTTACGTTCGTATGCGATTGTTCTGTTCCGAATTCCCAATTGCCACTCACATAAACAACCTCAATGCATTATAGTTAATATACGGATTACGCATTTTTACCTAGAGTATCCTTCACAACAATGGCCATTGAGTTGAAACTGAGTGATGTGAATGACCAATGGAGAGGCCACACGGTGGCATATCTGTGATTATTTGGATGCTGTTTTCAATTATGAGTTTCGCTTCCGTTGCTGTTTTTCAATCTTCCATGATGGCTGTTATCCATTGCTCTCAGGAAAATTGATTTCATCCCCAAATCATTCAAAATAAGTTATTTGTTAAAGTTTTTCTTTTGGATCCAACCAGCAATTTTTCACTGAAACAACATCCTCAAGCACAAACTCAGGCAAGGATCCAAGCACCTTCATTGATTCTTGGATTTTTTCTTCACAGCTTTATGTATTCGAGTGGACCGGTGTGTGTACCGTTAATCTGCGTTATACCCACTCGTACATACACGTGTGTATGCCTCGGTACCGGGGGAACAGAACTAGTCTACTGCTATTTGGTCCTACCGTAACCTGGTCCTGCCGTAATCTGGTCCTACCGTAATCTGGTCCTACTTTTCTTTGCGCCCCGAAAAAATTCGATCCGAATTTCATAAGATCCAATTAACAGTAGGACCAAGTTACGGTAGGACCAGGTTCGGTTGGACCAGATTACGGTAGGACCAGAATACGGTTGGACCAGGTTACGGTAGGAGCAGATTACGGCAGGACCAGTTTCCGGAAGGACCTGGTTACGGCAGGACCAGGTTACGGTAAGACTAGATTACATAAGTCCAGATCACGGTAGGTCCAAATTACGGTAGAACTTGGATACGGTAGGACCAGATTACGGTCGGACCAAATTACGGTAGGACTAGATTACGGTAGGACCAGATTCCGGTTGGACCTGGTTACGGTTGGACCAGTTTGCTGTTGGACTCGGTTACGGTAGAACCTGGTTACGGTAGGACCTGGGGTTACGGTAGGACAAAAATGAGTAGGATCGGATTACGATTGGACCAGGTAGCAGTAGGAGAAGTTCCCACGACCCTCGGTACCAGGTCATAAGGGCCTGTTGGCCCACTGATCCCATTTTAAACAAAACGGTAGATGCTTGCGATTGTTTGAGTTCGTGAATGATAGGTTCGTGGAAAGGCCCGTGTATTATTGCGCCGAGCGCAGAATTTATGTATTATATATACTTATGCATGCATGTGTTTTTCTCTTTTAAATGTTGCCTCCGAAACTCGTTTTCTTTCTTTTTACTCATTTGCAGGCGGTAGAAATTGAAGCGCCAGATTTCGAAAGAGCTTTCTGGAGCTGTCAGATTTTGACCTCAGAGTATCTTTTTTTAGTTAAAAAGCAGCATGGGATTTTTGCAAAATGTGAACAGTCGCAATTTTTTACATTTCTTCCGCCGCCAGTATACACATATCTACAGAAATATGACAAAAATATCAAAATCGGCAAATCGCGGAAGAGCTCTGGTTCAGATAAAGGCAAAAAATTCGGAGAAATTCGGAGAAGCATATCTGGAAACGTATAGTACATAGGCCTTATGCCTATTTTCTTTCAGTTGGGCTTATGTATCGCTGGTAGGTACCTACCTCCAGTGATTTTCGGGCATCGACAGCTCCGTACAAAATGGATTCTACTTCTATTCCCTGAAACCGATTCCGTCGCAGTGTTCGATCCCAAAAAATTCGAAATGAATAATGGTGTTCGAAAATTGGGGTCACGCAGGAGTCTGGATGTTTTTGGGAGTCAATGTTGCAAAAGTCGGCAGATGCAGAGGTGCGCATGTTATTTTTGGCAAGTGGAACTTCCAACGTCATTTCTCGTTTTCTTGTGAACCAACTATCTTTTTCTCTCCACATGACTTTGCATTGGCAGAGAACTGTCGGTCAAATAAAGATTCCGAAATGCATATACGAACTATTTAAGCCGTTAAAAATCTGAAGCCCAATACAAAAAAGGAAATACCTGCAAGCACATAGTGAAGCTTCGCAGGTTGCAGAGGTTTGCATGTCGACGAGCTTTGAATTTTGATTGTTTTTGGCGATGTTTGGGGGTATATTGGCATGCAAAATACATACAAACTGTGAACTGGCCAATTTCTTGGGAACGGAAATGTATCAAAATTATGCATGGATCTTCACTCATGGACTGACCGGATACTGGCGAATTCTCATCTGTGCGCTTCCAAAATTCACAAATGACAATATTTTGTCATAGTTTGGCAATATTGGGCAATATTGCCCCATATTCCGAGTCACGTTTATGCAACTTCACAGAGCAAAAGCCTTGCAAACGTCAGTGTGTTTTCTATCAAGTGAAACATGAAATTGGACCAATATCAGGGAAATGTTGGGAAAGGATTTATCTATAGGTACTGCTTGGGGTTTGCGATGTCATGTCTTTTTTATTTATTTTACTTGACATTGTACTCGAACAACACGAATTTGGAAGACATGAAATTCACGGATTTGTGAGATTATCTCTATAATTGTGTCATGAATATCTGAACATGTGTCACTTGCACTCTTGATGCACTCGAAGAATGCATTTGCAAAATCAGAAGACTTTTTTCCAAATAAAATGGGATGAGTTTATTTCAACCTAAACTTTACCTGAAAATCTGTTGGCATTTTATCAATGATAAATAGGTTAATAAAGTGATTTCATTTCTAAATGGTCTTTTTCTTGCGTGGATTTGATATTCAGTGGAATAATATTCTTTCATTACCAGTGGTCTTGTAAAGTGGACATGATCCGAATGATATAAATGGCATTGAGCGTAGAGTATAAGGTGATCCAGAAGTCAAGTAAGGCGCACGGGTGTCCCAAAAGGGTGTCCGGCGACTAGGGCCTGCGCTACACGTTAAGAAATAGATCGGATCAGTTTCAATGTCAACTCACTGCAATCGAAGTCTGTTGCATCTTCATTCAGCAAACCGCTCGTTTGTGGTCGCCGGAAGACCGCTGAAAGTTTGAGCCTTAATTCTCAGTTCTTCTCAGCAAATTAAACCAGTTTTCGGAAAACAATTGCCTTGCGTTGTGAGACATTTTGGCTTCTGACAGCGCGAATAATTGGCTCGCTACCAAAATCTCAAAAATAGAGATATGGTGCTTGTCGCACGACAACCTGGTGCGAGAATTCTTTTAAAAAGAAGTTCGGCGCTTCAGGCGAAGTTCAACTCAGTTCCGCGTGAGTCCAACTTGCAAAACCCTCGAAAAAGGCCTGGTTTGGGCCTTGAAACCAACATAAAAATTTAGATCATCCTTGCGAGCTGAGCCTTTTAGTTTTGTCCCATCGTTGCTCTTTTTGGGTTTTTAAAGCCCAGTCCAGTGAACCGTGTGTGGGGAAGAGGACCCGGCCCGATCAGTGGTGGGTCAGAAAACTGTTTGGGTCTCTGATTTTGATGAATAAGCATATCCAAAACCAGCAATATCTCGGCAGAAATTAAACAAAGAAAAAGATGAGGCGGAAAGACGGAAACAGAATGTGAAATTGAATCCAATTATAACAATTTAGCAGTTTAGACATGGTTTAGGCATTCAGAAAAAGGTCCGCAAGGATGATTTGAACATTTTGATTCACACCAATGGGGTTGCTCCTCGATATTCGTATGGAGATGTTAAGTCCTTTATCAATGCGGGTAAATCCTCCACATATACGAATAACACGCCCATCATGATGATGAATCGAAGAACGCCGCTTTTCTGCATCTCGTATATTGCCAGGCCATGACATCCAGGTCAAATTTCCATTCGAGCATCACAATGATAGCCAAGCCAAATTCCATCAATTCCAATTTTTTCCAAGATTATTAGATCCCATTTGACACTTCGGGCGGCATGGTAAGCATCTCAGAGATGGCTTGGAAGTTGATGGTTAAAATGAAATTATTGCAAGTCCTCTACTTGGAACAGGATAGAGAAAGAGACATGAATCTTGCGGAACACCAATGCATAGAATTCTCATTCCGGTAACACTGGATTTTTTTCTTTTTTCCTCCAGAAAAAAAAAATAATTGCATGATAACGATTGCATATTGGCATAATGGCATCGGTGATCGAAAAATAGGCTTCGAGTCAGAAGTTGTACATTGTTCTGATATCCAAAACTAATTTTGTGAAGGGATCAATGTTCCAACTTTTGGAATCTCTGCGCCATGGGAGTTCCGCCATAGTAATCCCATACCCTCTCGTCTGGAACTCCCATGCACGTGTCAAGTATTTCTTTAGTTCTCTCGCAAGTTCTCTCGATTCGTTGAGTGTTGGCATAAGTAACGGGATCCACAAAATTGAAGGAGTGGTTGACTGTCAGGTGGCAGGAATAACAATAAAGAATAATAATGAACAGATTTTCAAAAAATAAAAAATAAAAAATAAAAAAAAAGAATAAAAATAAAACAAATTAAAAATAAATAAAACAGAACAAAAACCAAAAGAAAACCCGGCTGTGCCGGCTGTGGCGTTGCCTTGGCAGTGCTGTGGCGGCTGTGGCGTTGCCATGGCAGTGCTGTGGCGGCTGTGGCGGCTGCGGTGGCTGTGGCGGTAGGTAGGTATATGGAAGTGTCACCCTCATTCCTCAACGGATTTATTCTGTGTCTGATGTCCTACAGAAAAAAATCTCATGAAACCCGACATTGAGAATCTCGTGCCCCAAGTCAACTTTTCACAACACGTTTCACTATTTTCAACACTGCCTATGTTATTGGAGATGAATTTTCAATAATATAGGAAGCCCTTTTCCCATTTCTCCAACTTCCCATTTGATCTTGGGTACCGACCATATGCCTGCATGCTCTGTATCATCAATCATGCTCTGTACCATGCCACAATGTTCGAGGAGCGTTGTCCTCCGTTCCTTTTCCATTTATATCTTCGTCTATACCAATTTAGCAGCTTTTATTCCAAAGTAAACTAGTCTGTGATCCTGGGTGTCCAATTAAAACGCTTTTTCTGTCTTTTCCGCACTTTTAACGATGCAGTTTTGGACATTCTACGATGTCTATGATGGACTATTTTAAGAAGTGCAGTCTCTTTCAGTCTCTTTCCAGCCTCTCATTCATTACGGCGTGCTTTCGTGGTTGGCTTTCGTTCATAGTGCAAATTCCGGGCATAGTTTTGCCTTGCCTCCTTTCAAGATTGGCCTTGACTGACCTTGGCATTGGCCGTCTTTGTCGAGAATAAAAACCGTCTTTCTGTGGGAACTGGGAGGTGCAGTTGCGATCTTTCATGCTGCCTCGTGGTCGAAAAATCAACATTGTGCAGGGTCTTTCAGAAGTCCCGAGGAGACCCCTCCGAAGTGTACTGCAGTGCCGCTTGAACTTCTCTGGAAATTTTGCTTGGAATCGTTCTGCTTTCGCTCCGTGTAATCTTTGCGACGACAGGCAGACAAATTGGGCTGTGAAACTTCTCTGGAAATTTTGCTTGGAATCGTTCTGCTTTCGCTCCGTGTAATCTTTGCGACGACAGGCAGACAAATTGGGCTGTGAAACTTGCAAAAAGTGTGGCTAGTTCACGTGAAACAGCAGACACGTTCATGCAGTCGGGTACTTGTGAAACCCCTGTCTTTTCAATTGCTTTGGCTGCAATGCTTCATAACCGCCGTGTTCCCATGCGCTAATCGCACCTCAAAGAAATGGAATGTGCATTGCATAAAGCATTTGCGAATATTCGTAAATCAATTGTGACAAAACTCGTGTGGTGTGAATGGAGAATATGGCAGCAGAAGCAACAGCGGTGCCTGCGAATCCAAGAGCGCAGTGAATATTTGGAAGTGGCATACTCTTTACTCGTATTGCTTGAATATACTCGCTGGCACCTGTCATATTTTAGCGTGGGAGTTCTGAATTTGTATAACTGAGATCATACATGGCGGCCTTTTAAGCCTGAGTTTCAAATGTGGCATCAACTCCGGCTCCTTCAACCCTGACTCTTTGTTTTGAAGTTTCGATCAAAGTGTTGATCAGCCTGCCCCAGGGTACGCTGTTACTAGGAAGTGTCAAAATATTGTACCGGGGGTGGGATCTCCAATTTGTATGGGCCACTTGGTCACGTGTGCCACGTACTTACAAGGGGAAATGGTCGGGACAGGGGGAGAACTCAAACTGACATTTCTCACTGCAATTGGTTCCCATGTGTCTTGCAAGTTCAGGCCAATATTTGGTTCAATCAGCGAACACGGACAACTGACTACAATGTGATTCGCCAGCACGAATCTTTACCACTTATCTCGAATTACTGTTGGCTGAGGCACCCATATTTGGCCAAACCGACAAGCACGAAATAAATGTATGTGAAGTTGGCCCCCCCACTGCAGCCCCCCCTCGCGGTATTTTTACTGTCGTTAGCGCCACGTTAGCTCTCTTTAGCGCCCAATTTTCAGCGTTAGCGCCCATACCGTTTCGGAGATATTCAGCACTTTCAGTGGGGGGGGCCAACTTCACTGTGAAGTTGGCCCCCCTATTTTTGTTTTTCAAGTAATGGGAGCCAACTTTTGCGTGCGGTTATATCCTCGTTAGCGCCCTTTAGCGCCCAATTTTCAGCGTTAGCGCTCATACCGTTTCGGAGATATTCAGCACTTTCAGTGGGGGGGCCAATTTCACTGTGAAGTTGGCCCCCCCCCCACTTTTTGTTTTTCAAGTAACGGGAGCCAACTTTGGCGTACAGTTATATCCTCGTTAGCGCCCTTTAGCGCCCAATTTTCAGCGTTAGCGCCCACACCGTTTCGGAGATATTCAGCACTTTCAGTGGGGGGGCCAACTTCACTGTGAAGTTGGCCATACTTTTTGTTTTTCAAGTAATGAGAGCCAACTTTGGCGTACGGTTATATCCTCGTTAGCGCCCTTTAGCGTCCAATTTTCAGCGTTAGCGCCCATACCGTTTCGGAGATATTCAGCACTTTCAGTGGGGGGGCCAACTTCACTGTGAAGTTGGCCCCCCACTTTTTGTTTTTCAAGTAAGAGGAGCCAATTTTGGCATACGGTTATATCCTCGTTAGCGCCCTTTAGCACCCAATTTTTAGCGTTAGCGCTCATACCGTTTCGGAGAAATTCAGCACTTTCAGTGGGGGGCCAACTTCACTGTGAAGTATATATATATATATATATATATATATATATATATATATATATATATATATAATATAATATATATATATATATATATATATATATATATATATATATATATATTATATATATATATATATATATAGTTTTAAAAACTGCCTATTCCGGGGACTCATGTGACTATACGAGCGGATAGTGGGGACATTTCAGGAATCCGGGGACCTGGCCATGTCCCCACTTTTTTATCTCAGAAATTCGTCGGTAAGCCCAGATCCGAGCTGCTGCTTGAATCCCAGAGAGGTCCCCACAAACCTCCACAGTAGTTAAAAATATATAATTTGTATATAATTTGCCTGTTGGGTGGCGAACCTGGCGGAAAAATCTCGAATCTCCGAAAATATATATATTTTAACTACACGAAAGGTTTGTGGGGACATATCGCTTATGCCACCTGCAGGCGTTGACTGGTGCCGAACTGCGTGATTCCGATCGCATGTGTTGTACCCCGTGGTGAAAGAATTTCATGCATTCAGAGATGTTTTGTGTTTGCATATCATTGCGGCGCTATAGGTATGTGTTGTACCCCGTGGTGGCATAATTTCATGAATGCAGTGATGTTTCGTGTTTGCCTATCATTGCGGCGCAGTAGGGGCCCATAGCGCCGTAATAATAGGCAAATGCAAAACACCACTGCATGCATGAAATTATTGCATCACGGGGTGCAATACAGGCGATCAGTATCATGACACATAAATACGAGTACATGATATATGAATTTGCTGGAGAGGAAGATTATAAGAGTCGCGGAAATCTTTCGATGATCTTTTTTAATCTTTATCTGTGGCTTACAATTGCTAAAAACACAACCCGATACGAGCGTGCGCAAATCGTGCAGAAAAGGAATTTGCGCATCCATCCAGGGCCATATTAATGGACAAGCCCACCAAGCCCGGGCTTGGGGCCCTGCATCTGCTGGGGCCCCGTGTGGAGCCATTTCTTTTCACTGCACGGCCAACGCCAACGGCTCAATGCACAACATAGGGCCCGGTAATTTTCGCAAACGCGAATCTGAAGAGTAAATGCGAAAAGAGGAAAAGAGGCCCTGCATCCATCGCTTTGAAAATGCGTTCCGCGAACAAGTGCCGAAAAGGGTTACACTTCGAAAACACTCACTACCACCGCATCTACCGCATCTCTACACCGCATCCACCTCATCTCTGGAAACAACAATCAGGGATGTCCAAATTATCGACCATTTCCTTTTCCCTCATGATTTTGAGTAATATTTATCCTATGGGGGACAGTATTTACTGTCCCCTTCTGTTACATCAAATAATTAAAAATTCAGTTTAAACTCGAAGCAGCAATGAAATATCTTCGAGTTTTAACTGATTTTTTCATTTGGCGTATGAGAAGGGGACAATTTGTACTGTCCCCACCAGGATAAACTTTACTGAAAAGCATAGATAAAAGAAAAGAAGATGACAGATAATTGCGACATCCCTGATTCTCGCTCTCTGGGATCTCTGGGTGGATGCGGTGGCATGGTGAGTATGCTTTGCCATAATGACCTGTCAGCCATACAGCCGGTGGTTCGGCTTGAACCTCGTTGCACATATTAGGCTCAAAAGGAGAACAGTGCTGTATCGGTTTTAAAGCACAGGTTGCCAAC
>JASGXE010011833.1:0-14594 GCA_030068105.1 Sinentomon sp. SZTP_YWyxl
TGATGTCTGAGGCAAGTGATTTGCCTTTATTCTTTGCGTGATCTGATGATGAAAGGGGAAATACAATATTCTTAGAGTCAATATTCTCAGAAACGATGGCATAGTCGTTAGCTGTTACAATGCCAAACCCTGGGGAGATCTGGAGAAACACCAAGAATACTTGACCACATCTCACTGAGATGTAGTGCCAAAATGAGCGACATTCCAAGTTCTTTCTTTCTCTTGCTCATGCAGACAAATTCAGCAATTCAATAGTTGTGGGCAGAAGAGAAGCCTCACCAATGGGCAGTGATCGGATTTTAAGGTTGTTCCCTTGAGTGAGTTCCTTTCCATATCAAATTCCTCCTTATTGGACTACAGATCTTATGCAGGGGATGTTTAAGGGGGCCCCACCCCAAATTGATTGTTTTTTTTTGTTCTTTTCTCTTTTTATTTTTTATTGCTGTCTCTGTTTGCCAAAACATAGCTGATTTCAGATCTGCAATCAGATTTAGGTCATCTATTTCTTACCATTTGCTCAGAATGTCACCTAATGTGAAGAGAGTGATATACACGAGCAAATTGAAATGTCCGCTTGTCTTTGACATGCATTTTTCTCTGTTTAGATTTTCACATGACTTTGAAAAGTTTATATTGCTGTGTCTCAGAAGAGTATTAATGCTGGGAAGGTGAAATTTGGCACTCAGAACGAAAACATGTGTTCTTTTACGTGACAGTCGGAATTTTTGATTTCCTTTCGCTTTTTCCGACCCCAATTTCCGACACAACTTGCCTCTTTTTCACCGTGACATGTTTTTCCCTGCAGAACACCTTGGAGCCAAAAATTTGAAATTCTGACTCGTGTCACTTGAAATTTCATCAAATTTTGACCCTGTTTGCATTGTTAAAGAGAAAAATTGCATGAAATATATTGTGGGCACCCCTTCAAAGTTTTGCTGAGGTTTTTCTTTGAAATGGCTGCCATGTGAGAACCAGATAATCTATGGGACTGAAATTTTGCATGAACACTACGTACGCAACAGTGACTCCCCAAATACGTGTGTAGTTGTACCAAACTTTGCATAATCGGTTTGGAAATGTCGAATTTGGAATTTTGGGTGGGCCCCCTTTAAGGGGGAAAAGGAGGGGTTGTTTTTATCTGGTATGCTTTGATTGAGTTTTTATCTCACCTGCAGCTCATTCCATTTGAAGATATAAACTGAGAATGCTTCTCTCTTTTCCGTTCAAACATGCAGCGAAACTTTGATTTCTGTGCCGAATCCCCAGTTTTCAGTCGGCTTTTCATTGTTGCAGGATTTCTGATTACCCTCTAAGCATACTTGTGAGCATTCTCAGCTCATATCTTCAAGTGGAATGAGCTGTACCTCCAGCACCACACTTAGATGTCAGATCTACGAGGGGCACCCAATAATTAATGAGAATTGCACCGAAATTTGCATTTGAAATGAATTTTTCCACTTTGGCATCAAACTTTGATTTGTACATTTTTGATTTTATGGTCATATCAAAAAAGTAGTGTTCGAAGTCAGGGAAATTTCCCAAAATTTTGGGAAATTTCCCAAGTGATTTTTCCCGAGAAATTTCCCAATTTTCCCGGGAAACTTCCCGTGAATTTTCCCAATTTTCCCGGGAAAATTAGGAAATTTCCCGGGAAAATTGGGAAATTTCCCGGGAAAATTGGGAAATTTCCAGGAAGATTGGAAATATTCCTGGAAAAATTATGTGGATATTTCCTGCGAAAGTTGGGAAATTTACAGAACAAATCCAAGATATTTTTTGCTGCCAGGACAGCGGGATGGTGATGACGGAGGGATGACAGTGGCTTCGCCTGTGATGGCAGCCACTGATAATTAATGGTGCCAGTGACTGATAATACTCGCATATACATATATGAATATATTTTACAGATACATATAAATACCTCGGTAGGTATTCACAATAATTGGTACCTGTGCATGATATGATTAAAAAGTGCATGCAAACATTTAACAGCCATTGGAGCACAGTTTTCAGCATAGTTTAATGCAGTTGCAAGAACTGCATTAAAAACCGTTCATTGCAACTCCTGTTATGGTATATGCATCCACAAAGCACAATTTTGCAACAGCTGCCCTTCCATGCAGGTGCCATCGTGAATTCACAGAAATGCAGGCTGGCGTCGTCCAATTACCTACTCGACTCATTTGATGAGTCAATTGTCAAATCAAGACCATGTTGCTGAGTCAAAATAAAAACAGAAGTCATTTAATGTTTTTTTTTTGCTTTTTTCTTTTTTTTCGAAATTTGTTCGCTTTTTTCGAAATTGTTCTTTTCGACCAGACATTGGTGTGACCTGCTGCTTTTTTGTTGACTTTTGCGTGTGCCGGTCCACAATTGGTTCACGGACGTTGTAGATGGTGGGAGCATGATAAATCCACCTGCCATTATTTGGTACTGTTACTTTTCCAAGCGCAGTGTTCGATGAAAGATACACAGAAGCAATCAAACAATTTCCAATTTTCGACTCAACGCTGCAGAAATTGCCTGGGAAATTTCCCAAAATGGAAAATCTGAAGAGCAGAGTCGAAAATTCCTCATTTTGGGAAATTTCCCGGGAATTTTCCCGGAAAAATTGGGAAATTTCTCGGGAAAATTGGGAAATTCGGAATTTTCCCGGAAAAATTGGGAAATTTCTCGGGAAAATTGGGAAAATTCGGAATTTTCCCAAAATGGGAAATTTCCCTGGAAATTTCCCGGGAAATTTCCCAAGTTGAATTTTCCCGGGAAATTTCAAACACTACAAAAAAGCATCAAGCAGATGCAATGCAGCCGACTTGACAGGTGTTAAAAGATGGGATTGATGGGAAACATGAAGTTTCTCCACACCAAGGTTTTGAGCCCAGATGAATAACTTTTACTAGACACTTGACCCACATATCTTCACAGTTGTCGCAGGAACATGATTTTGGTGCTCCCGTACTTTGGTGTGGCGGAACAAGCCTTTTCTTAATTCCATGCACCTGGCCAATTGAATCTTACACCCATATCCCTCATGTTTTTAAAATTGCCATGGAATGCGAATTCTGCATTGGATAAGCCTCAAATTCACCAAAACACCTTAAAGCGAATCAAAGTTTGATGCCAAAGTGGAAAAATTCATTCCAAATGCAAATTTCTGTGCAATTCTCATTATTTATTGGGCGCCCTTCGTATGTATGATCGATCGTTTGCTGGCTCACAAGTCTTCAAAAAAGTTGCTCGGAACTGTTGTCAACCGTTTTCCATTGCGGCGCCCAAGACACAGCTCTCGGGAAAAATTTAGAACTTTCACCAGCAAGCCTGGCCACAACCAATAAAATCTGCAGGACAAGTTAGAAATTTGTGGGCCAAGCTCAGCTTATTAAACATAGACCATTTTTCAGTTTGGATTTCGATTGCGATTATCAGGCAACACTTTCTTCCTGTTTCTTACCGAGAGCATTCCCTCGGCTATTGTAAGAACAGGAAAAAGATTGAATGGTAAAAGAATGCTTAAGATTGAATGGTGAAGAATGGGAAAAGTAAAAGATTGGAATAGCCTAATAAGAGCGTCGAGATGAGCGATAATTTGCAACTTATTTTGCTTTGCTTGCTACAGCTGCATGGCCATAACTACGTTTCCGCAACCTATTTTCACTGAAAGCACTTGGACAAATCAGAGCAGGTTCCCTTCGATGCTTTCGGAAACGTTTTTCTGCAAAGGAAAAAGCTTCCCCGTATTAAAGTGGAGGATGTGGGCAAGTCGGTTGCAGGAGGAGCCAAACTTACGGCAGTAGTAGATCGCATCACATATCTTTCCCAAATTTCCATCAATCTCCAATATTCGTTCATCGGAAATTCCGGCTGAAAATTGGAAATAAGTCCAAAGAAATTGGGAGCATCAGCTTGTTCATTCCTTTCTTCTAAAAACCGGACATAAACCTTTCTTTCTGATGGTGCAAATTCCACCCCCACCCCACACGAATGTCACCATGAAAAGAACCCATTGTGTAAGTAATTAATTTTAAACAACTGTTTTATGTCGGCAAGCCGATGCTGGGTTTCGTGTTGTTTCTGAATTTATTCACAAAAACTACTGACATGTTCGTGCATCTATTGGTTCTTTCGGCAACCAAGGTCGATTTAGAACAATGCCTTCCACTCCACCCCTCCTTACTTCCCAATCTCGGGGCTTCCACAGGGCCTTGTTTTGAAACTTGTAATTTTTTCACTCTCGATTAACTGATGATAAGAAACGTTTTCATCACTAAAAATCTAAAAATACAAAAACATCGATTTTTGTCTGGTTATTTTTGTGTCCCATGGCATCGCCAATGCAAGTTGTGTGCAGGCTTGTCACCAGGCTTTACAATGACACGATTTCAAGAGATAACGTTGACCACGAGTTGTTGTGTCCTAAGTTCTATGTTCTGGCGGAATCTCAAATACCTCTCAGCAATTTGTACACATGCCAGCCAGCCCATCAACCCGTTAAATGCTCAGGACAAGTTCTATGGAGCAAGCAAAATTTATGACAAAATGCCCTCCGAGCCTCCACTTCCATGCAGTGCCCCCCAAAAATCCAAATTGTGGTTGTTTTGGGATAGCTGAGATATGAAGGTAGTGTGAATCGCTGCACAAAAGCCATAATTATTTCAAGGGCAGATTCTCAAAAGTGCACTGAACAGAAAATGTTCAATGCAAAAAAATGCTCCGACTACCCCATTTCCACACAGTAGTCGCACAAAAAACGGTGAAAAGCTTCTCGTTCTAAGTGGGTTGCGACAGTTGACATCGTGACCCATGTCACCATAGTAATGGTGACATGATGTCACCATTTCTGTGGTTACCCACATCACCATGGTAACCGTCGGAACCCAGTTAAGTTTTTTGTTGGCTTGCAAGTTTTTTGTTGTCCCCAAATTTTTTTGATGTCCTCAAATTATGATTCTCAAGTTTTTTATTTTCTTAAATTTTTTATCGTCTTTCAAATTTTATGTAGTTATCAAGTTTAACATTGTCTTCCAGGTTTTTTTGTTGTCCAAGTTTTTTTATTGTCTTCAGGTTTTTATGATAAACTTTTTAATTCTCTTCATTCATTAATACAATGAAAACTGCTCTCATTCATATTTGAATGTTCTGGAACCATTACCGTCTCCAGACCAGAAGGAATTGAAAAAGCGCAGCAAAGTGAGCATGTGTACAAATTCAATGGGGTTGGAAAGGAAAGTTTACCTTGGCCGAACGATTTAATTGCTGCGATCCGCTTCCTTGAACCTTAGAAGAAAAAAAAACGAGGAAATCAATGATTGCAACCGGTCTATTTTTATTCTGATCTTTGCAGGTTTTCAAGAGCAGAGCAGATTACATCGATGCAATGCAGAACTAAAAGGAAAGGATGTTGGTTCCTGGCTGTTTTGAATATTCCCTCTTCCCTCTTTTGATCACTACATCCTGCCAGTTCAAATTGTGACAAGAAAATTCAAACGCAATTTTCAGCCTTTGACAAGACAAGAGTTACAGCGAAACCTGCAAACCTCATGGACATCTTCTTGCGATAACAAAAAAAAAAAATTAAAATTATTTACAATAATCACTGTAACTTGGCTGGCTGCACGTTTCGTTTTCAAGACATGTCGACATTATCCAGATACTAAAGTGCGTTCATTTTCAGAATGGTCCGCGAGCTTTTTATGGGCAGGGGTGTGCAAAATTTTGTCACGAAGGCAAAAATTTTGAAATCATTTGTCGACAAATAAATAATGGGTTCAATGAGATCTCGACTTACTTGTTTGTCGAAAGTGGGAATGCGCCCAAATCGTCATCAACTTCTTCGAAGTCAACACCAACATTGGACGAATCAGAATCGTCAGTGAGTCGACGATCTTCGAGAACGACTGAGGCAGTGAGGCATTGAAACAGGACAACAGCGAGCGACAGGTGAATGGAGAAGATTCCCTTGTTCCATGCAGGCACAGCTGAGCAGAGAGCCATGCACGCATGGATGAAGAGAAACAAAAAGGCCACTCTCTGCTGCACGCAGTCTCTCTTTTCCTCTCGCAGCACTGAATCATCTGATTCAGGCAAGGATAAAAGGAAGGCGAGGGCAAAACACTGGGCCTGAGCCTCCTTGCGATAGGTGCAAGGTTTGGCCACATCCGCTGTTGTTGTGGTGGCTGTCAACGGGCAGAAAGGTCCTCAAATTCGTCTGGAAAATCTCAAAATCATATTGGGTTGCTTTTCCACCTTTGATGATGTTTCGTTCAGGCAAACTTGAGCTGAATGTGAATGAAAAAAAAATTGACGATGTTGGGATTCGAATCCAGGATCTCGTGTTGTCTGTTCCAACGCTCTTCCACTGAGCTACCGCCGCTTGCAGTAATTTCAGTTTCGAAATCGCGCTGAAATCAAATTCACGGACAGTTAAAGAATATCGAAATACAGTTTTATACAGTTAAAGAATGTCGAACAATTTGGACACCTCTGCTGTTCCACCTCACTCATCTTCGTTTTTCTGGTCTTTTGGCACGGACCATTCTGAAAATGAATGCACTTTAGAAAGGCATTCGAAATTGGGTTATCAATGGGCCCATGGGAATTGGTGGACAGGTAACTTTTGCAGTGGCGCCGACAGCTCTCTAGGAATGGGGGGAGGAGACTAAAAAGGGCACCAATTTTTCGGGACATGGGGGCAACACCGGGGCAATGTACAAGGAAAAGGGCAATGTTGATCCCGATGAAGCGTTGCACAACGGCGGGGGTGTCTCCCTCCCCGAAGGGGAAACTTTTTTTGAAAAATGGAACCTCAGAAGGTGCTCGGAATGCGCACTTTTTGAAAAAAAAACTGGCACATTCCATTGCGCGTTTCTTCATTGCAAATTCCAACTGGTACGAACATGACAAAAAAATTGGCGAAATACCGATTGACAAGTCGGCCAACTGATGGCATCTTGGGGATTATTAGGCATTCAACAAAGGGTATTTCAAC
This sequence comes from Sinentomon sp. SZTP_YWyxl, assembly GCA_030068105.1. Classification (NCBI taxonomy): domain Eukaryota; kingdom Metazoa; phylum Arthropoda; class Protura; order Sinentomata; family Sinentomidae; genus Sinentomon; species Sinentomon sp. SZTP_YWyxl. Next base: position 6,986 of record JASGXE010011833.1, read on the forward strand.
AATCCCCCCCCAGAAAATAGCCCTTTCCATTATTGGGGGATGCATCCCCCACCCCCATGATCGGCGCCCCTGGACTTTTGGAACACTGATTTGGGTGATTACAATGCGTTGAAAGAGTTGAGACTTGGGATGTCGTGGCCGGTAGGAGCCTATCTCAACTGGTTATTGCTCTTTTCATCCATAGAATGTTGTGGGCTTGTTCCTTTTTGACTCCTTTTGTTTTGCATAAAGCTGTGAAACCTTGCATCATATCCATTCGATTTCACACCGCGCATACGGAGGTGGTTCAAAAAGTTTTCTCCCTGACATAGAGTTTCAGCAGAGCTAGAGTGTTGAAATTTGGAACACTTAAAACTCAATCGTATTGTATTATGCCTACACATTTTTGCCTTTTGGTCCTGTCAATTTAGAATTCCTTTCTAGAAGTTGAGGCTATTTGGGATCATGTCATTTGGTGATGATGATCTGCTGCTGTGCCACTGCATTTGGCACACGTCGTTGCTGTGGCTATCCAGAGAGCACCTGCTCTCAAATTTGGAATCCCTGCTGTCTTGCAAATTTTCCAATCCTGGTGAATTGCAAGACAGCAGGGATTCCAAATTTGAGAGCAGGTGCTCTCTGGATAGCCACAGCAACGATGTGTGCCAAATGCAGTGGCACAGCAGCAGATCACCATCACAAAATGACATGATCCCAAATAGCCTCAACTTCTAGAAAGGAATTCTAAATTAACAGAAGCAAAAATGCGGAGAATGATTCAAAACGATTGAGTTACAAGTGTTTCAAATTTCAACACCCCAGCTCTGCTGAAACTCTCTGTCAGGGATAAAACTTTTTGAACCACCTCCGTATGTTCAACAATGCATTTTCCTTCATTGTCAATTTTGTTTGTTGAAAACTTAAGATGAAACTACTCCTTACCAGCGTTGTAAAACTTGTTCATGATGAGCTGGAACTCTCCAAAATTCTGATACAAATGGTCGATTGAGAATTCTCCATTCTTCTTCAACTTGTTGATCATTGCGACGACCCTCTGATCATCGTCCAAGTTGCCGACAATCTCCAAGATCTTTCCAAAGCCAGCGTTCAGGTTCATGCCATACTTCAGTGAGTCTGTAGTCTCCAGAAGCTTTGCATGATTATCATCATGCAGTCTATGTAATTCAACAAGGGCTTCCGGTATGTAACGCACAGTTACTCTGCCAATACCAAAGACTAGTGTCAATCCCGGAAGTATGGCAATGATGAACTCTCCTGTCAGACCCATTCTGTAATGCGTCCACCACCAATCACGACGGCCAACAACCTCTCTGAAAAGAAGATGCAAATGTTTGGGCAAAATTTTACAATTTCAAAAATCACAACAAAACAAACTTGTGCGAAAAATTTCAATGGCTGCAACTGTGCTGCATCGAGGAGTCGGACACAAGCTGTTCAATTTTTATTTGCAATTTATTCCCTAGCAATCGTGTGTTTTCATTTGTGACATCAATGTTTGGGTGGCTCAAGGTGGATTGGTGTCAGATGGTACCAGTCAGTGACCGATTTGTTGAAAGGTAACTGGGGGGGGGGGGTAAACCGCGATTTTTAGGGCAAAATACCCATATTTATACATAAAATACCTCAATTTTGTGTGAAATATTTTTCAACTGTGGGGGTAATACCCCCCGTACCCCCCTACAAATCGCGCCCTGGTACCAGTGCAGAAATGGCTTACTTGTTCAAATTTGCGATGTCTCAGAATTCCGTAAAAATTTTGTCAATGATTTCTTGTTTTCTTTTCTCTGACACCACACCACACCTCAATTTCGTTTTAAATTTTGTTTCATATTGTTTGTCAGTTCTGTTTTCAAGACAAAATTGGGGTGAGAGGTTCGGATTTCTTCAGTTTCCGCCAAAATTATGTGCTGAAAAAATGCCTTGAAGACGTCTGGAGGCAATAGATGCTTGCGTCCCTCTATAAAGAAGCCAACTGAAGTTTGGCTAAGCTCAGGGCCGTAGCTAATGGGGGGAAGCCCCCCCCCCAAAGTTGGCCAGAAAATACGGGGAGTTGGGAATATGCAGCCGCGAAGCGGCTGCATTTTCCCAACTCCTCCGTATTCGGTGAGGACAATAGGATTTTCCCAACTCCAAGAAATTTTCAACTCCCAAAATTCCCAACTCTCGGAAAATGAGAATATTCTGATATGTTAATGTAGTTGGGAAAATTGAGCCGGGAAGCAACTTGCTTAAGCAACCGCACTCACAATTCACTGCTGCACTACTGAGCATATATCAGCACGGAAATGTTACTAATTTCCCCATACCGGCCATCCTGAGTCTCAGATGTCTCCTGCCTGACTGAATTTTCACTTGCAGCAGGCTGCTGCATGTGGGTGGTGGCCGGTGGGTGGGCCAGATGGACGCTTGCGCAAAAGAGACCAAGTCTCAGCTGCCTAATGCAGATCTCCCTTCAGCTCTGGCAGCCTGCCGTTGGACTCTTTCAGTGTCCAAGAGAAATCACTGGCACAGTTTCCTTCTCGCAAAACCTGTGGCGTTTTACACACTGCTTTTTGCACCCGTTGGTGGGAAAAATTGGCATCAGGAACACAAATTTTGCACCCAAAATGAACCCTAAATTTCAAAATTTCTTCAGCTTCTGGGGGGCTCCGCCCCCGGACCCCCCGCCAGGGGCTCTGCCCCTTGAAACCCCGCATTCGTCGGAACCCACCTGCAAGTCGGTTGAAACTTTAACTTGTAACAGTTGCGAAAGTGAGGCCTGTGCGGTGGAGGAAGGGAGAGTTGGGGCAAGAAATGATGAACAGGCCACGTGCAAATCCCAAAGGTACCACCTGCACACGCTACATCAATGAGTACATGCAAACGTTAACAGGCCATACAAATATTCGAAGACATTTTTTGGCTTTCTGCCAAAATGTTTCTACCCTTTTTTCGATTTTCCCTGCCTTTTCCCTTTATCTGGCTAATTAAGATGAGATTTGTTACAGCCTAAAAGTAATGCATGATTTAACAGGAAGTCAAAAATTGGCATCACTCACAAGAAACCATCTTCACAACCAGCTCTCTGCAATGCCAGGTGATTGTTAGGTTAGTTCAGCAAGGATATTTTGACGGCATGTGATTAAAATGCCTGCTAACATTGTCAAGGTCACGAGTTCTTTGAATCTGGTATGGGGTCTGTCACAGCAAAGACCAAAGTGGCATCATATAAGTGGCCGAATGAAGCCAAACTCGCCAAGGTTACCACACGACCATCGCATTTTATTCCATCTGAAATCAATTTTTTTGGTTGGTTGATTGCTGGCCAGAAAATACTGGAATTTCTCCAAAGAAGAGTGACAATGGTGTGGTGAAGTTTTCACATGTTCAAGGCAAACCCACAAGAAAATCCTCCCAGTTAAATAGAGGTTGTGGAAAGTTAGCCCCTGTTTGTAGGAGAAGTCGGCAGTTACCATCTCATCTTCCAACACCGTGGAGCTTGAAGCACCACGAGGTTGTTTGGGAACTGGTCATGTGTCAAGCAGTCATGGATGCTGCAGTGTTCGGTCAGCTTTGCGCTGTCTGCCAATGCTTGCTTGCTTTCTACATATCTTCTGCCTCTACTGTGATGATATGTTGCGTCGAAACAGTCTTCCAGTCAGTCGAATGTGGCGATCTGAGCTGTTTGTTTATCGTAATTGCCAGAACAATTTTCTCACATTTTAGAGTTGAGCAATGTTTTAAGTGATTTTAATCTGGGGCCTGCCGCAGAGATAAACACCTTGCAGAGTTGCATAACATTTTAAAAAACGAAGTTTAACAAAGCCACGGAAACATCAATTCAATCCCCACCACACACCAGCCAAACTCGAAAGGCAGCTAAATGACAATAATTATCATTGGGTTAAAAAAATCATGGCAATTACAGATGTCGAGGGAATTATAGCCTTTTTCTAGAGTAAGAGAGGATTTTTGTTAGAGCATAACTGAAGCTCGATAGACACAGCGAGTGGTAATTATTTTTCTACTTTCCCGGGAGAACGAAATGCACACCGCTTTCGCCAATCATTCATTTTCATCTCGTAAACAATTAGTCGTTCCCAGTTTTTTTTGGCTGGTGTGGTGTGCATCCTTTTCCTCAATTGAAAGAAACTCTTGTTTTTACACTTTACACAATGATAGAAAAAATAAATCCAAAAGAAAAAAAACGAGTTTCATGCCTTTTTCAATACAAAAAGGCATGAAAATTCAGTGCTTGAACTGGAAAAAATGGGCTGGCTCCCAAAATTTTGGAGCCAGCCTCTCGGTCCTGTGACGTCACTGTCATGAAAATTCTTTCGATACAGGAGGTGACGGCAGCTGAGAAAACCCGACGGCCGAGCATAGGTCAAACGAACGTTATAGAACCAAACGCACAAGGAAAAACTCAAGAATGAGAAACGCCTTTGCTTTGCCTTCTACTTCCCTCTGTCACCTCCCTGTACTTTTCTCTAAAGTGATTTTTTTATTTAAAAATACTGCTCACTCTGGCCCCATTTGTTCCAGCACACTCAAAAAGCTGCCAAATACTGGTTTGGCATATTCACTTCAGCTATATTGTGGCTCTGCTTTCCAACTGATCCCAAGAATGACATCACATTAGCTGATCTGAAGATTTCTTGACACAGCGAGTGGCAGGACCAAACTGTTCCCTTTAAAAGGCCAAACCCCCGGATATAATAATCCGGATGAGAGAGTGGCACATCATCAAATCAGGGCTGTGAGGCAGAATGGCAAATCAATGTTGGTGTCCCGGAAAAGTATTTATGGGGGTCAAATTTGCCATTGATTCTTCTGCATTTGTTTTGCGCAATGTTTTGCCCCGAAACAGACAAATTGTGGAGGTCAAGAGGTCAAATCATCCGTCAGCCTGCAGTCACCGTCGCTGATTGATTAAGCATAACAAATATTTTCATTCGTTACTTTCGAAAAACTCTCAGGGAATGGGATGCTCTGCCAGTCAACTCACACTTTCTGCGATTCAATAAAGCTGGTTGAAACAAAATAAAATTTCTTTTAGGCACCGCCCTCCGCTCGATCCCAATGAAGGGCCCACAGATGTTTCAAGTAATTTTTGACCCATTTTTATTTTGTGGTTAGACTACCATTTTTATTTTCTTGTGTTGTAATCAGGCACTGCCATTGCATAGTGATGAGAACATTACTTGTCCTTTGAGTATGTCATTTTCTCAATATTTCAGAGAAGACTGTGAGAATTGTGAAGATTTCAGAATCAAAAATTGGGTTTTGTTTCTTGGAAATAGCATGCGTCAACTCAATGATTTGAAACCAATATCAATTTGGCCGAAGTTTTCCCGAAAATCCAAAAACAAGGACACCATATGTGATACAATCATTTTCATGCCACTTATAATTAATAATTTTCATGCAACTACAATTAATTTTCATGCCACTGTACTCCCCATCCCGACCTTCCCTTGCACTGCTCCAAATTACTGCCAAATATTGCAGTTTATTTTCTTCATAAAATTGAATTGAAAATTGTTTGCATGATGTGGTCTGCGTAAAAGCATCACCAATTTCAGCATCACCAACACCACCAAGTGCGGACTTATGCACGATTAGTGAGCCAATACGAATGCAATACTCAATGGTGAAATGAAAACTGCCGAATACATTCCCAGAAAAAAAAAACATCGCAAAAACCACGACATTTTGGAGCCTTTGTGGTTTTCTTCAGAGCAGTCAGAAGTCCCGAAAAATCAGGTGGTGTTTTGACAGGTGACCAGAAAGAATAGTTATCAAATTGCTGGGTGCAGAGTGAAGTAGTGCGTGACAGAAATCTCGAAACAATTCACACAAACAGCACAGATTCCCATCCACAGAGCCATTTCCATTGCTCAATCAAAGGTAGGAAAATGAAAGCACGTACATTTCCAGAACTGGACTGCAGACAGACAAACCCAGACATGTTAACCCAAAAAAAAAAATAATAATACAAAACTCAAAACGTATGGGTACGAAGCAAAAGGTAAAAAAGAGAAAAGCAGGCAGAAACAGAAAGATCACATGGACGAAGAAGAAATCAAACGAATCTTCAGAGAAGAGTGCTATGTGCTCCAGGATTCTTTGCTATTTTTTTGTTCTGCACCCTGTCTCCACTCTGTCCACTCGCTTTCTCCGTGAGTGGAACTTATTGAATCCCAGAGTGTTTGGAGATGGGAGAAATATTGACGTAAAGACCTTTAAGCAAAATGTTCTTTTATGGCAGACTGAGCAGCGCGATCGACCTGACCATTTTGACAAATGCCCATTGGCATGCAAAGTTGTTTTTATTTTCCTTGTTGTGTATCCTGTTTTTATACCTTCATTTGATTGAACCTAATGATTTATGTTGATTTGCGCCGGAAGCACAATGCCTGCAAATTAAAATAATTAAATTAAAAATTCTCCTTCCACGTAAAACTATGTGTGCAGAAAAATGAAAAACACTGGTATACCTTTCGTAGAAGGTTCTTTTTTCATTATAAAAGTAAAAAAGTGTAAAAGAAATAGAATGGCAGCCACACGTAAGAAGATCATTAGAAAAAAATTGGAAAGGCAAAAGGATTATCAGCACTTCCTGATCCCTTAATATGTTCTTAAAATGACTGATGAGTTGATGCAATGAGGCAGGCAATGACTTAGTTGACTGCTTTTTCATCGACTAGACTGCCATCTCCATTTTGATTGGTGCGTGAGTTTGATAGTCGACCAGCTTGAAGTCGTCCAGACTGTTGAAATCGTCAATGCTGTTGATGTTGTCTCTGGTTATGATCAGATGTGGAAATGGTTTTGGCTCACGTTTCAACTGCTCCTTCAAAGCCGTGACGTGATTCGTGTAGACGTGTGCATCACCGATTGTGTGAACAAAATCACCCGGCTGGATAAAAGGAAAAAATTACAGAAAATGATTTGACGTTGAAAAATCAGAACAACGAAGTGATGACAATCTGTGAAGCAGCAGTTTTGTAGAAAAAGAAGAAAAGAATATTAATCGCGAAAAAAAGAAATCTGTGACAAACCAACATCGCAGAAATGCTTTTGTGAACAATGCTTTTATAACCTTTCTTTAAACTAACTGTCACAGCCAGGGATAGCTTGCCGTCTAAAATCGTTTCAGAATGGACAGAATTTCTGCAACAGACTTTTTCAGATCGTCCGTCCAAAACAAATTGTCACTTGCAACAATGTGCGAAGGAGCAGATTGGAGCATTGACCATTGCCCATTGTTGCGAGTGGCAATCTGTTTTGGACAGACTATCTGAAAAAGTCTAATGCAAAAATCTGTCCTGATGCAGATTAAGTCTCCCATTCATCATCATCACCGATTCCAGAAATTTCGGGGTGCCATTACCCCTTTGATCCCCCCATGAGTGTGATTCTGATCAGAAATTTGTAACATCAGAGACCAAATGAAGCAGTCAAACCACCCCGAACCCAACCACCTTCGATATCATTTCAGCAACATAAAATGGAAGAAATCCCATCTGACACGTCCCTGCCTGTGCAGTGGGTGGAGAACAACATGCCTTTGCCGAGTAACGGACAACCAAGCAGGTTGCCTCTTCTGTTGCAGGCAGCTACGAAA
>JASGXE010011834.1:0-13656 GCA_030068105.1 Sinentomon sp. SZTP_YWyxl
GTAGTGATTGCTGAAAAGTTGATGAGAAGAGCGTGTACTGTAGAAATGTGCTGTCCTTGGAGTTCGGGCAAGTCAACTGGAGAGAGACAGTACAGGTTCGTGTTGTTACCTCGTCGCCGTCTGAGTGGCAACTGAACACTTTCCATCCGGAATCGCGGTAGCACATACCCCAAGCAACTTGAGATCCGGAAACCCTTGCTTGCTCTTCTATTGTTGCATTTTCCCAACATTCTGCAATCTTAATTTCGCTTTTTTCCAAATCTTGGTGTCAGCTGTCAGACTTCAACGAAACATTCAGAGAAATGGGATGCTCGGCGGATTTTATACGACGTACTGATTATACGACGTAACGTAATTATGCCTAGAAAATAATGATCAGTACTTTTGTCGATGTACCGTTCACCAAAGAAGAAATTCTTTCATCTTGAAATTGATTACTCACCTGACAATTCATTCTAACCAACGTTTTTGTTCTTTTTCAGAAAATCGACCATTTTTGGAACCGATGATTTCTTAAGACTCCTCCAGCTAATGTTTTTCATGTATTTTGTTTTGTTTTACTTATACTTCAATGGTTCTCACTGCATCTAGCAGGCTGTCCCCATTTCTTCAGTTTACATGGTAGCAACATTCCATTTGAGCTGTTTACCTATTTTCAAACCGACTAATTGTTGCGAAGCAACGTCATTCACAACGACATTCACAACGACATCAAAATATGTCTTCAACTTTAACACGGATAACGCCGTGACCTGTATTTGGCGCACAAAACTATAGAGTGCACCGCAGGTATACCCAAACACACAGGTGGAGCAATTTCTTACTCAGCTGCCACGGCGCAACTCCACTCCATTTAGCACGAATGCTGTATCGTCCCGATAAATTTCGAGAACCGGAGTCATGTTTTGTGGAAAAAGTTACCCGCTTATAAACGTGAACATGGTTTTTTACATGGAATTTGTCATGGTGCTTAACCAGTGGCCAGTACGAGGTAACCCATTCCTCCTTCACGAAAACATTCTAAATATTGTGCGCAGTACCACAGCCTGGTTATATCATGGTGTCTTGCCATCTCCCCTCCCCATGAAAAATGGGTTGTAAAATGTCCTCTAAATTCTCGATTATTTCTGAGTGTTGGGACTTTAAAATTATTGCATTTTCTGTAATGCAATTTCCATGAGGGATACCGATTCTGGAGCCAGTTTCAGTGCTCCAGAGGTTCATTGTTGGTAACTCATTTCAAAGGTGCAACAAATTATAAATTTTCAAATAAGTTTAATAACGTTTAACCTTTTAATTGTGGATTAAATTTTGGAATAAATGAGCATTTCTGGCATATTCGGTCAATTTCAGCAAATTCCAAATTCAAACGTCTGAAATTTCAGCCCTTTATTCTGTTGATTAACACCAAACGTTTACTGATATCTCTATTTGCTGACGTGAATCGGTTGAGACGAGATGAGGTGTCAGAGAAAAAGAAGGTGAGGTGTTCCAAATCCTTATTGACTCACTATGAGAGGGTAACCTCTCTCTTAGAGCCTCTTGTGGAGTTTATATAGCATCCAAAATGCATAATGGAAGAATATTGGGCGACAGCCTGCTCGTAATGATTGAGTACAATTTTTTTGTTTAATTATTCACAATTCATGTTTGTTCGGGATATGGCCTGCCTGATGGTACTCACCGGTCATGCTGCCACGTCATGAAAAATCTAAATGCACATCCCAGCGCTTACGTGATTCTCCGGTTTGGCTCGAGTGCAGTGTTATCTTATGCCTTAAAAGTTGTGGATTTTGAGAATCCGAATACAAAAGATGTTTGCAAGGGAATTCTGAAAGATGGGCTTGGAATTACTGTTGGCTATTCACCATTTCCAAGCGCAAAATGTCAGGCGTGCTTTGACACTGTGTAAGCCGATAACAACGTGTTCACAAACATGGATACAATGGAAGTCCTATCTATCATTATCAAGGCTGCCAACAGACATGAGCTGCATGCTATCTGATGTATCAACATAAAAAATAAAAAGAACATTCCTTCCATGACAAGTATTGACAGTCCCATTATATCCAAGCATCAATCTTCTTCGGACGCATTCGGAGCCCAACCACGATGTGCCTGGTCCGTCCACCTTCAAGTCTGGATCGTGTTGAATTGAATCAAGGTTGCATGAGCGAAAAATGATATCAATATTCTTTTGGCAACGCAGATGACTTACCGGTGCGGTCAGCACCCAGCAGGGTCATTTACCGCCACCATTTGTGAAGCAGGATTTGAAGCAGGATTTCGTTCCGTAGACAGATTGTTTGTTTTGAACTTCATTTCTCACCTTTCACTTTATGTGGTATATTTGTGTTCTATCTTTCTCAGATCTCAATTCTGTTCGCGTTGGTTTGTTGGGTGCAGCAGTGCGTGATTTCTTATTTTGATTCTGTTAAGTCTATCTAATACTGTCTAATTCATTAACCAAATATACCGCTACTGTCTGCATCAAAACTATTCTCTGTTTTCACTTGACAATCCTGTAGAGCCTCACGAATTTTACGGTTGAACGGAAAGGAAAAATTGCCATTTAGCCACCTTGTTCAGTTGATGAACACCTGTTTTGTGATCACACATGGAGAGGACCTCCATAAAACATTTTGCAAATTCTACTTTTGCAATCGGTTTTAATTCCGGTCTAAATCAGGTTTAAATTGGGTCTAATGTAGTCTAAATTCGGGTTTAGTCCGTTGTGCTGGGTTTTATTAAATGTTCCTCAGACTCTTACTGATTTTACCCAACCTTCTCAAGTCGCCAAGTTCACCACCTCTCACCTTCCAAAAATTGTTGGCTTGCAGTTTCAGGTGGAATAATCTGCTCATAAACACATAGATAAGCTCTCAGATTTAGAAATTAGAGAGAGGTTGGAAAGATTATATCGGGTACCTGGATGTAGAATCACATAAGCTGCTGGTCATTTTCTGCCGGTATTATTGTGCGAAATAAATCTACTTTGCACTAAGTTCTTGCGTTCATATGCTGGTTCTTTTTCTTGGCGTTTTAATAACGTAGAAATTAAAATTCAAGATTACAACACGTAACTTTGATGGATAATCAGCTATTACGAGTACTGCCCGCACATCGAAGAAATTTCAAATATGACACCTGTATCTGGATGATAGAGGTGTCATACGATTTCTCGAATGCAATGATGTTTTGCGTGCAATATACATCGATTCTAAAGTAGAGCCTAATGGACTCCAATGTAAGAACAATTGTAGCGGCGTGTGTTGGTCTAGCAAGGCATTCCGTCCGATTTTTGAATCGTAGTCTGAAACCAGGCCTGGGAAAGAACTTCGACAGATTTTTGAGAGAAAGACTGAAACTACACGTTGGTCCAGGAAAGCACGCTGACCCAATTTTGAAAGATAGGCTGAAGCTATACGTTGTTCCAGAAGAGCACTCTGAACCATACGTTGGTCCAGGAGAGCACTCTGACCACTTTTAAAGAGAGGCTGAAACTTTACCTGTTTCAAGAAAGAACTCCGACACACTTTTGAAGACAGATTGAAAACAAGTCGGTCGTGTCTGGAAACCATTCTGACACATTTTTAAAACGAAAGGCTGAAAACACGCTTGTCCTGGAAAGTGGTCTGAGCCATTATTGAAAGGGAAGCTTAAACACGTTGGTCTCGGAAATAATTTTAACTCATTTATAGGGTCAAAATGATTTCAATACTGAATGTTGAACGACAGACTGAAAACACTTCGGTCTGTGAAAGTATTCTGACTGATTTTTGAAAGACAGCCATACACACAATTAAGGGTAGAGAAAAATTGTAAATGTTCGAGCTCTATCGGTGAAATTTGATGGATTCATCTCCGGGAATATTTTCAAAATCCTGAAAGCCACTTGCATTTCAACTGAAGATAACCAATAAGCTCTTCCTGAACACGGAATCTTACTACGAATCGTTTCTACTAAAATGGAAATAAAAAGAAACTTTTCTCATTAAAGTGGGAATGTTAAAAGACTGTAGCATGTGTGTACTGAGGTAATGATGACCATTGAATTTGGAGCACCCCATTTTTAACATCCGCTGTAATTTGACTCGCAAACAAAATTTTCGTGAAATTATCAAATCACATCCTATTGAGGGAGTTGAATCGCCACAAAGAGTCGCACTTATGAAATTCAAAACAGAAATCAAAGTTTCACGTTTTTATCCTTCGTTGTTTGTGAACTTTTATTTCTGCGTGGATAACACAGGCAAGAGTTAACTGGATAAACCACACACACGTGAACAATAAGACGTTTCCCACATTATATCAGCAAGATTACTGCATGACCTCTCAATCTTTTGACAAATTCGTACCCTTTGATCTAGCTTGTCGCTAAAAAGTGGATTGTCAAAATTGTTGAATTTTGATAGCCAAAAGTTGCGAACGACGCGTTGTGTTGATCGCTGTGTTCCGGTTGTGGTTTTTGATCTTTGTAGAATGATGCTTGCAAGCGGCCCACATATTTGTTCCCATATGATGCCGAAAATACCAGGCATAGCATGTTTTAGCTGATGATTTCATTAGCTGTCACAATTTGGTGTCGGAGAAGGCAGTATGGCACCCTTTGAACGGAGCCCACACGACGCAAAATAAGCGCCAATTCTCGCTGGATTCTTTTCGATCACTGTGAGCGTAAGTTTCTTTACACATCAATCTGACACACGATTATTCAAATTTTTAGGTACTGTATGGTACGGCAGAACTCTCACACACATGTCTCAAAACACTCACAAAAGTGGTATCCCAAACTTTGATTTGAGATAACAAATGCGAAGGAGCGGTTATCCGAATTTTGAGACCTTCTCCAGTGATTGAAAACCACAGAGGTTTGGGTACTGTTCTAAGTTTCATTTGCAGCCGGAATTGTTATGGCCGTGATAACAACCCTTTCAAAAATCAGGCCCATGTCTTTTAACAAGACCTTGGTAAATAATCATTGATTGGCACTCGCTTCCGGTCGATTTCCTAGCCATCCATTGAGTGTGGACATTTTGAGATAAATGAAACGAGGAAAAAATTGCCCTTTTGAAAAAAACCCGGAAATGTTCTCCCACAGGCGCCCACCCGGCATATTACCATATTCTCGGTCTGTCACACAGTCCCGTCCTTTAGGTCCTTGCTTAAGAAATTGGATGAATTTCTGGCTAGTGGTTTCTTTTCTGTTAACCTTCTGGCGCAATAAAGTTTCAGGCCAAGTGAAATATGTATTCTAGAGAATACAAAAATATGTGGTCAGTGACAACTTCAATGAAAAAATATGTACTTGAAGTCAGAGGCAGTTTTTATTTGTATTCATGAGAAGACTGATCGCATCGGAGGTATTGAAAATTGGAACACACGGGAAGCATAGGTTGGCATTTGTATTATAATGAAGTTCGTGGCGGGGTTGATAATGCGATTTTTGTTGATAGGAGCCAGCTGCACAATGCAATATCTCAGTAAATCCACACACCATGGCAACGCAGAGGGGGGCCAACAAAGGAAGGACAGACGAATGGATTGGCGGCATCCGCGTTTCAATCGAATAAATGGATGAGGAGCAACAGATGAGATTGTGAATCTGCAATGGCAAAAAAATTAAAATGAAAAGACTTGTGTTGGATTCTTGGCTTCTGCCTGCTTGCAGAGTAAAGGACAAGACGCGGCCTGTTCGTCCCGTTCAGTGTTGTGTTTGATTTTGGTGTCTGTGCATGGATCACGGGTGAAGATGGCGTTGAGACCAAGTGAAATTTTGTCCCAGTTTTTTCAGAATGAGGCGGTAAAACCAATAAGGAACGGAGGGTTTCCGGATCCTTGACGTAGCTGTGATAGCTGTGGCGATAGTTGTGACTTGAATTTCGCGTTTTTTCTTTTGAGACATAAAGTTCAGTCTTTGGGGCATGAGAATCGCCCAAAAGTGAAAATCGACATTTTTCCCCCGCGATACTTTTTGTATTCTCTAGAATACTTATTGCGCCTAAAGGTTAATATTTGAATTTGGTCTTATTTTGATACTGGTCATTTGAATTTTTCGACAGAGGAACAAGAGTGATGGTGAAATGTTCCACTGTCCAGGGATTAAGCCGTCTGAGATTCATCAACACGCTTGTGGGGACCCTTCTCTTTCCCCAGTGCACCACGCAGAGAGGTTCGGAAGTCCCCTCCGACTGCACAGTCAAGAAATTGCAGCGGACCACCAATTCCCAAACGATGCTGTTTTTGGCGCCGTCATGGCCACGGAGCACCAATTCGAAACCTGACTTTCGCCACAGGGGTGCCTTCATGGGGGGTGGGGGGATACATCTCCCCAATAATTGAAAGGGATATTTAATCACAAGTTGCACTTGCGGCAATCAAGCCAAGTGTAGATCGCATTTAGTTGCGAACAATGTCACTTAACTAACCATAAATTGTCGTGGTCTAACAATTTTGGAAAAAATGGCGCAGCCACCATCTTATGGGATCTAATTTTTCTCAGATATCATTCGAAACGAATGCCGTCACTGGACTCACTGTCGATTCTGAGAGAAAAGCTCGTGAAGAAATCCCTCCTAAACAACACATTTCTAAGCTTTCTTCCGTGAAAAGTCTACACGTTTACAAAACATTTGCACGTTAAAATTAGTTCTACACGCTTTTTCTCTCCGGCAACACTGCAGCGAACATGATGAGATCTACTGCTTTTTTGTCTTCAAAAATCCCAACATTTTATTTTGTGCAGAACAACGGAAGAAATACAAACAACAGAGGAAATACAAACAACAGAGAAAATACAAAGAACAGAGGAAATACAAGAAGACGATTTTGAGATTGAATCCATACGACGCCGAGTACTAAATTAGATTTATTACCGTGACGCCAATCTGGTGAGAAACTCTTAGTGATGTATTTATTTAGTTGATTATTTTCAATTTCTCTTTAATTCATTGGATTCTGTTTTTCTGTGGTATTAGTGGACCAACTTTCTCTTTTTTGTGTGGTGCAGAGGTGTTGGTGCAGAGGTGTTGACGACATTATGGGAAAGATTGGCATGATGTCTTTATCATGGAAGTTCAAAAATAAAGAGAAAATTAGAAAGCATTGTCGCCTTCGACAGCATTTTGCTCATCGTGCACAACATGAACTCAAGACTTTGATCAAAACGCAGCCACGTGTCCTCGTGTGAAAATAACATTTCGTTTTCTATTTCTTTCTTTCAGAAAATCGACCAACTTAGGACACGACAAACTCTTCACAATTTTTTATTTTTTTTTTAGCTTCTCTTTGTTTTCCGATTTATTTTGTCCTGTATCTAGTGTACTTTGATATCTGCCAGCGTCCCAGGCTGCCCCCATTCTTCTTCTTTTGGTCGTCGTTGTTTTGTTGCTAAAAATGAAATTTGATTATGTTGCCAAATTTTCATGATTTCACTGTTATGAAAAGGCAAATGTTCGGTCATACACACTGACCGATTGACCGACCAATAAGTTGCCAGGTGAATGGGAGTTGAGGAAGCAATTCGATGATGTGTTCAGGTCAAAGTTAAGCCTATACAACATTCACTTCTTATCTAACGAAATTTGAGTTTTGCAACATCACGGCTAATCGCCTTTCGCCAAAACTTCATGCGAATTATGTTTTATTGCAAAAATAAAAATTGGGCAAAAATTAACTCATTGCAAAAATCTCTTGCTCTCGTCCGCTTTTTATTTTTTTAGCACTTCGTGCTTAACTAACATCGCCTGTAAATCTTTATTAATACCCATCTTTACACTGTTGTAAACCTTCTTCTACTGCCCTGAATGTTTTCATCAAATGTAAAACCCTGATGTGTAGAAATGACTTGTCAGGAATTACTTCTGAAGATTTTCTGACAAAAATTGCAAAAATTACATGTGATACTACTCCTTGAATTAGAAAATTCTTTGTAAAATTTTCCGTAAATTTTAAGTCGAAATTACACAGTACACTCGTAAGCACGAGTATTCCATGGCCGTGTTAACTTAAGGTGCCCAAAAAATCCGGTCAATTAGTTTCACATGTGGATTTCCAATCATCTTTTTTTTTGTTGTAAAATTGTAGAAAAAAAAATCTGATGTTGCTCCTGGTCGGTTAATGCGTTTGTTTTTATGAATCGGGTCTACAAAGATTAACTGTTAAACCTTCATCTTTTACCCCAGACATCCGCAAGTTTCAGCACGAAACACCTCTCAAAAATACCGTTAGAGAGCCAGCGCAAGGCCCGCACCTTATTAGCAAGGAACATAACGTTCTCAAATTTTTTATTCTCAAATTTATATCCTCCGCCTGCGGTGAACTACGTGCAGTGAGATTTCACCTACCTATACACATTTTGGAACATACATCCGGGGCGACGACATTGAGTGAAGATGCGTGCTCTATCACAACCTGCAACTAAGGAGGGGTTCAGCAGATTTCAATCGAGGACATTGGATTTCAATCGAGATTGAAAAGTGGCCAAGTTTAGCGGTTTGCGAACACATCCCTGGGAAGTGAGTTCCACTGAGTGATGGTGCGTCCCAAAAAAGAAAATTTGCAAACATCTTTGCTTAAATTCCACAGGCGAATTTTGAAATCGTGATATTGCCGAGAGTAATATAGAAAAAAAAAAAAAAAAAAAAAAAAAAAAAAAAAAAATAAGGGGCCTCTAACAGAGAGTGCATGTCAGCCCAACCCCCACTCCCCTTCAAAATCAGGAAGAGACTTGACTTTTTCCTTCACTGTTACTTGCATTCCAACCATCGGGCAGCCTGGTCGCATTGAATGTGTGCATGTTTGCTCCTATATTAGGTTGTGTCTGAAGCAAGATTTCGTTTTTGCACAGTTACAGTAAACCGCTGGTTTTTGATATTACATATCTACATTTTATTCTACTGGTATATTTGCGCGTCCTCATTCAACTGTCTTCAATCTGTTCACGTTGGTTTGTTGGTTGTACAGTGATGTCGTTGATTTAGTTACATTTTTGTCTGTCAGCTACTGTCTATTATAGTTCGCAAATATACCATCTGTATTTCCGCAATTTGTTTCAATTCCTACCAACGATGTAATGACAACGGCACCCAAAGTTATACTGGTAGAGCAAAAACGATATTGCGCGCCCGCAGGAAAGTAGAGACCACTTGCTAGAATAAAAGAACAAGAGGGCATGGAGATTTGGCGGGAATTCATCGGCGAACAGACTCTGATATTGACGGTTTCTTCACTCGAAATGGTATTATTCTCCGAAAATGTAAGGGTACGAATTATATTTATTGATCCGAAGTTTATTCTGAAATCCAGTGTTTATAGGCAGAGATGGCCTGCACCCTAATCGTTTGGGCACTCTTTTGTTTTCAAGTTTTACTGTTTCGGCTTCTATGGTGATTGATATGCATATAGATATTATTGATCATTCATTTTGTAGATTAACACACAATTCTGAACTACGTTTCCGCAGTCCCTGCTGCTGCTCCAGAGTCATGCTTTCGCTACCTGTAACCGGCATGGGCAAAAGGTTACTTCTACGAGTTCCAATACAGACCACCGCAGGACTCCTTCGCCCGATCCCTGGCAAAAAAATTTGATTCAACAGTTGATCCAAGAACAGGTGAAGCAGACGAGCTTACACTCCTCATCAAAAGTATTCGACGATAGGAGTTCAGTTTTAACTCAGGCGCCATCTAGAATCAATGGACGCATTTCCCCGTAAAACATCACCAGTGCTTTAAAATAAATAGATGTGCGAGGACTTTTGATAAACTCCATTTGTTAATCGCATTGCAACTCATAGGTCATACAGCGCACATTTTATTCCCAAAATACTGCTTTGCATTCTTGTAGATCCTCTACACATGTTCTCATATCTTGTTTATCTGCACTTGAGTTGGCAGGGTTCGTTGGTTCCGATAAATTGCGATTGAACAAAACCTGGTTCAAACCGCTCAGGGGTCATTGTCTGCGAAATGTCCCGCAAATCCGAATATCTTGAGCACAGAATAATTTTCACATTGAACTTCGCGTCGCTCTGCATGAAAAACATTCAAGCGGAAATCAGGAAAAAAGCCATTTTGGAGCTGGGGAGGTCAAATTCTCCTTTGCCTCCAAGCATAATGAAATGAACCAGCTTCACCAAAGATTGCGACCTCTATCAGCATCAATTCCTCCGTCACATGTTCCTTCACCCTTGGCAACGCCCATGGTTGGGGTCCCTCCTTGTTGTTCTGTTGCCCCCAATTCATCTCTTGCGCGCCCTTGATCTCCTGCTCTAACTCATTTCTCAGTCCCTGTTCATCTCATTCCCCTTATATCGCTTGCTTCCCATTCATCTCTCATTTCCAAGCATCTCTCGCCCCATGGTCATCTCTGTCTCCCAAGTCCAGTTTCTCTCCGCCAATCCATCTCTTACTTACTTTGGTTTCATCTTTCGCTCCCGATCCGCCACTTATTTGAAAGGGAACGATATTAAACGTGAACTGGACAACCTGTATCCATCTGGCTCTTGGAAGAAAATTACCTGAAAAATTCGCATTAGAGACTCCAAGTCATTTTGGAAAACACTTTTTCGTACACGTGCAACTTCTGTGTAATGCTGCGCAGTGTGGGCGTACCAGCGTATCTCCCATGGAAAAATGTTTGTCTATTGGCAAAAAGGCTCCAGTTTTCTTTTTCTGAAAGCCAATATTCAAATCATTGTGCTGAAGATGCCAAAGTTAAAAAGACCGCAATGATGCATTAACCAAGTACTTAAAAACAGCCAAACTAATTTTGTGAAAATGTTTTCATGCTAATTACCAGCCGTGAATGCTGTGACAACCTGTATATCCTGTCTTTAAGCAAGCTCAATGCTTAATGACTGCCTTTCCTTCCATGCTAATTACCAGCCGTGAATGCTGTGACAACCTGTATATCCTGTCTTTAAGCAAGCTCAATGCTTAATGGCTGCCTTTCCTTCCATGCTAATTACCAGCCGTGAATGCTGCGGCAACCTGTATCCTGTCTTTAGGCAAGCTCAGTGCTTAATGACTGCCTTTCCTCCGTCTCGGTTTCATAAGCATGACTAAACAACTCAGGCGATTATGGCAACCAGCAAAAAAATTAATGGAAAAATTCGCCAACGAAAAACCTTCATTAGCAACTCGGGTTCCTTCTGATCTGGTATCTTACGACCTACCTGACCAGGATATTCTTCGAAATATTTGTATTGTCAACTGAATTCTACAACACCATCAGTAGTTTGTCAGTTGCTGTTAGTTGTTTACATACATTGAACGAACAATGGAGTAAGCAACATTTTCTGGCTTTAGCTAGCGCAGGAGCTAGCCAAAAAGCTCCCTTTGGAGCTGTGTTTGGATATTTGTTGGAAGCTACGTGTTGTAGCTGTGCTTTTGTTTTCGTTGGAAGCTACCCTGTGCAGCTCCGTTTGGATATTCATTTTACGTTGACATCTTGAACTACACTTCGTTGGATGCTTCCGTTTGTTTTGGATTGCTTCCGTTTGTTTTGGATGCTTCGTTGGATTGCTTCCGTTTGAAGCTAGACTTTAAGATTTGTTGCAAGCTGCCCCCTCAAGCTGCGATTGGAAACGCCCTTGACGTTAACAATTGGTGCAGCCCTTGCATATTCGTTGAAAGCTGACCTTTGGATCTGCACTTGGACAATCCTTGAATGCTAGCGTTTGAAGCTACACTTTGATCTTGGTGGATGCAACCATTTGGAGCTGCAGCTGGATATTCGTTGAAGCTACCCATTAGAGCAAACAGTGGACATTCTGTTGGAGTAGTGCTTTGATCAGGATTTTATTAACTCGGGATCAATTGATCCAGGACTACTTTGTTTCCGTTTCGTCATCTCCATATTGTTTAGATAACATCCATCACCAACATCATCACTCGTATTCCTGGATTCTCAGGTTTTTATTTGAACAGGTGAATTTTCCATTGTCTTTATTCAAAATTCAAATCAATAATTATAAACGTTGGCACTATTGGCTTTCAAGCATACACTTTCATTCATATTAGAATGATTACATGAAATATTGGGAAATTTTAGATGTTGCGGAATAAGAAAGAAGGCCATTTTCGAATCCGGGTTAAAAAATTACGAGAGGATGCGTCCTTTGTCTACTACAACACATAGTTTTAATCGGTCTCCAATCTAGTCACATCAAGGCGGTGGTGGAGAATCGCCAGGGACATGAACAAATACATACTCGGCAGAACTGTTTTCGGACCATTTATGCGGTTCAAGTAGAAATGAGCCGCAAATTGCATTACAACTGAGGAGGTAATGAGACCATTTCGTGTACCTTCATGAACATGAATCTTCACTCTGTCGTTGACGAGGAACTGACTTTTACGATGCTGTGATCAATGTGGCCAAATTTTTGACCAGCTGGTGGAGGCGCAACTATTTCACGTCCTTTCACTATGATGTGCGGATTGAGGGAGGCGTAAGAATTTCGAACATTCAAATCACCAAGTTAAGAAATTCAAAGCACCCGATCTGACTACTCATATGCTCACCATTGCATAAGCGATGAAGCATTTACCCGTAACATTCACAGGCATGTATAGATGACTTGTACTGAGTTGTTAGAGATTTCGATCGGAAATAAGAAATGTCATCACAGGCCTTTGTCAATACTTCCTTCCATGGACCCTATTTCATTATGATTAAAGCTGGTGATCTAATGACACCCTGTAGAGTGGCATTAGATCACCAGTGCCTTGGTTAGGCCACGTGTCCACATCTTTCCAGTCGTCTTAATTCACTTATGTACTTGCCTGCCTGGGAAAAATCAAGGGAACACGTAATTGCAAAGTAATTATCTCCTTGATTACTCATTGGGACAAGTACTACAGCATGGTGAGAAATTAACCTGTTTTCAAATGATTTTGACTGAGTCTCTGTAACTAGAAGGTGTTATGAAGCAGAGCCTTTATGTCAATGCTGGCACAGTTACGCCGCGTGCGAAATGATTTTCACGGCACGTGGCACTTGGAAAATTCCTTTAGTTGGCTTATTTACGCTACTATACACGGTCTTCAGTAATTAACGGGCCATAGGAGATTTTTGTCGGAATTTTAAAGCACGGGGCTAGGTAATTCCCCATCTGGCATGCGCTGCAAAAAACATTCCTTCGTGAAATGCGTTTTGCGGTGCATATGAGAAGGAGATTTACATTGCCCCGTGCTTTAAAATTCTGGCAAAAATCTCATATGGCCCGTCAATTACTGAACACTCCGCTGAGGCCAGCAAACCAGGTACTACAATTGGCTCTTGTCTTAGGAAAGAATTTTTAATGAGTGAATTATCGAAACTCGCTCCAACGACTTGCTTTAGAAAGTTGCTTCGAAAGTTGTTTGGAAAATGCGCAACGGAAAAAAGGAGATGTGTTCGATTGCTGCATCTGGATGGTCACTCATCCTGATTCTCGCTGTCCATCTATTCTCGACCTTACAACTCGGCTAAGTGAGTACGAGGATTATCGTGGGAAAGTGTGATCAAGAATTGACGTGGTTTTAGGGTAATCTTATTTCGACTTATGCATTTGCTAAACTGTTACGATGCCAATAGAGTTAGTGACCAAGGATCAATTAGAGACTGGATTAATGCCAGTGCACTAGAGCAGAAGGTTACCTGTGTAGAATT
>JASGXE010011835.1:0-13180 GCA_030068105.1 Sinentomon sp. SZTP_YWyxl
GGGTTGGTTTTTGTGACGGGTGAGGTCAGGTTCAATTGGCTTTAGTAAAGTTGCAATCAACTGAAGTGCGTGATTGGTCAGAAAATTGCGCATGGCGTGGGACTGAAATAGGTTAGAAAATCCGGTGTGTTTGACAAATTCGCGACCGGGGATCTTTGGCTTTGTTTGTATGCCCGGTAATTATCCGTTTTGGGTTGACTTTGGGCATAACTGGTGTCATGGGTATTTCTTGCGCAAATCCTGCGCCTGGCGCTTGCGCTTTTCCTGTGCCATTATGCGCAAAGACATGCATGGGCTTTTCGTGGGTATTTCTTGCGTAAATCCTGCGCCTGGCGCATGCGCTTTTCCTGCGCCATTTGGCGCAAAGATTCGCATGGGCTTTTCGTGGATATTTCTTGCGTAAATCCTGCGCCTGGCGCATGCGCTTTTCCTGCGCCATTCGGCGCAAAGATTCGCATGGGCTTTTCGTGGGTATTTCCTGCGTAAATCCTGCGCCTGGCGCATGCGCTTTTCCTGCGCCATTCGGCGCAAAGATTCGCATGGGCTTTTCGTGGGTATTTCTTGCGTAAATTCTGCGCCTGGCGCATGCGCTTTCCTGCGCCATTCGGTGCAAAGATTCGCATGGGCTTTTCGTGGGTATTTCTTGCGTAAATCCTGCGCCTGGCGCATGCGCTTTTCCTGCGCCATTCGGCGCAAAGATTCGCATGGGCTTTTCGTGGGTATTTCCTGCGTAAATCCTGCGCCTGGCGCATGCGCTTTTCCTGCGCCATTCGGCGCAAAGATTCGCATGGGCTTTTCGTGGGTATTTCTTGAGTAAATTCTGCGCCTGGCGCATGCGCTTTTCCTGCGCCATTCGGTGCAAAGATTCGCATGGGCTTTTCGTGGGTATTTCTTGCGTAAATCCTGCGCCTGGCGCATGCGCTTTTCCTGCGCCATTCGGCGCAAAGATTCGCATGGGCTTTTCGTGGGTATTTCTTGCGTAAATCCTCGCCTGGCGCATGCGCTTTTCCTGCGCCATTCGGCGCAAAGATTCGCATGGGCTTTTCGTGGGTATTTCTTGCGTAAATTCTGCGCCTGGCGCATGCGCTTTTCCTGTGCCATTCGGCGCAAAGATTCGCATGGGCTTTTCTTGCGCCAAATGATGCGCCAGGTCGGCCATTAGGCCCGGACATTTTTATACCGCAGAGTGCACTTGGCGCCGGTATGGCTCTTATTTGGCAGGCGCTTGGCGCCGGCCTTTATTCTTTAAAAAACGGCGCATGAAATGCTGCCTGGGTATAACGATTCGCCATTACTACCTAACACTCGGAATATTGCAAAGAAAATGTTAGACCATTGTACAAAATGTTAGACCACTGCCCCATAAGGAGAAACTGTACCGGACAAGATAATCGTCTGTCAATATTCTTCCGATATGTTTTGTATGGCTTACCTTTCCAGTCCATTTCACACCCTTCCAAATGCAGAAATAACACAAGACCCAGGCGAATGCCAACGTCCCAGCCAACTCCCACCTGATTCCGCCTGCTGTTTCGATTCCGTCTGTAATCTGAAGTGCACGCCGCCTATTTTGCGGGGAAAAAATGGTGTTTGGTTTTTACGTGTTCAAACTATTTTTCCTGCACTTGCCAATAGAGCTACACGAATAAGATAGGTTAGATTCACAACAGATTTACAACGATGTAGGATTCACAGTATCGTCAATAAAGAACCTTCATAACAAAATTCCTCTGGAGCCATTGATGGCATGATTGTTTTTCACCACCTTTCGTTGCCATGCATATGAACTTCAAAAAGCGACTGCCGATTTCTTCAGGTTGTTTCGCTTGACAAATGTCGACGCACTATCCTCCGTAAAATCCATCAACAAATATTTTTTGATGTTCCAAAATTCTTGAAGTTGGCACAATTCGTCTGAAATCTGCAGGTTTCCAAGCCAAATATTGAATGAAACGCTTTTCGTATTCGGTTTCAGCACTTGATGTGTTCAGAAAAATGAAAAACACAGTTATTGTAATGGGATTGATCAACTTCCTTTCACACTTCAGGATTTAGCTCTTTGAACATCACTTCAGCTGAGGAAACTTTTCGGTCGTGCTAAGGAATTCTTGAACGCCCAAAATGCTAAATACGTAGATGTACCACAAAACCCCAACTTCGTCCATCGCGTTTAATCAACTTTCTCAGGCAGGTAACGGATCAGCCTGATGCAGGAAGGTCCTGATTCAAGATCCTGATTCAACAAATGCAGAAACGTTACCATAGGAGGTTGAAAAGAAATCACGAGAGATACTAGAGAACTTACTCCCAAAATTCCTTGACTGGATCAATAAAGTAACTGGCATCCACAGTGGTCGAGTTGATCAAACAAAACGTCGTGTTGTATGTGTTATTGACCTCTGATTGCCAACATGATAGGTTCTTCCTGGCATAGGCACTCATGCACCTGTCCGTGTTCCACCAGTTGTCACATGTTCCCCACGGAAGTACTAGTCACAATGTGGGAATAAAGATCATGAGAGATAAGTAGCCACATGTTTCCCACGGGAATCCTAATCAGTTAGGGAACAATAGATTACAACGAAAAAAATGTTACGTGTTCGCCACGGGAGTACTAGTCAGTAAGGGAACATTAGACCATAACGAGGATTTTCCCATTATTTTCTTTTAAAGGAAGTAAATAAACACAACTTGTTACCACATGTTACCAATTGAAATAATCGTTCGCAAGGGAACACCAGACCACAAAATAAAGCTGTCACACGTTCTCTTCGGAAGTACAAGTTGGAAATAGAAGAATCGATGACAAAAAAGTTATCGCATGTTCCCCATGGATTTCTAGTTTGTGTGAGAATTATTTGATGACAAGTATTTGTATGCTATTTGTCGAGGAACCCATGTAGAGCAGAAACAATTGGAAACACACTATTTTTCATTTCGTGATCAATGACTGAATGGCAAGAGTTCTAATTGTGAGAGCATTTTAGTTGTTCAGGAACCAATGTAGATGAACGATTGGAAACGTATAGAATTTTGCCATCAACGATACTGAATGGCAAGATTTTTAATTTTAGTTATTTTAATTACCAAGGAACCAATAGATACCTAAAAATGAACGATTTTTGAAACGCAGTATTTTATGAGTTGTGGTCGTTGATACTGAATGGCAAGAGTTTGCAGGATTGCCCATGCCAAAGTAGGGATACGACACGAATGCAGACGAGTTGCTGGTGAGAATGGCGAAGAGTTATTGGCGACAAAGATAATTACAGAATAAGGTTGAAATAATTTCGTTTCCAGGGTTTTGTTGTTGAAGAAGCCGAAGATACATATACGCATTTCTACAGATGGTTTCGATGATACGAATTCCAAAGCGATTGTTGACAGATGCCGCGAGCGAAAACTTCCACTTCTGTTGGTACAAGACCAAGAACAAGATTTGAATGAACAAACGGTTATCACATGACCAAGAACAAGATTGGAATGAACAAACGGTTATGGTTATGACAACCACATATTTGAAAATTGCATACCGGACGCACTTGAAGGACAGAAGATTTTTTTATCAGGCTCACAGCATGAAACTGCAAGATTGGCACGAAAGTTGAATTTCAGAGAGAGAATTAGAGCGATAGCACAGAAATTGTTTCACCAAGCACCATCTTTGGAAGATTGTCACATCGTTTGATGCAACTAAAGATAACGCGTGACGAGACGGACTGCTTTGATACGGCCCCAAGAAGGATAGCGTGACTGATCAAAATTGATCAAAAGACCACTCCACAAATTGATTTGGTGCAGTGAAAATATTGCATTTGAGATGATTTCATGAAAAAAGCATTTTAGTCGCAGTTTTGGTCTCCCCCTTTTGTCCACAGCACTGAAAGTTCGACAATACCGAAATCGGCAGTATTGAACGTAAAGAATCGCTACTGTTTTTGACCAGCCTGCAGCATAATTTCCGCTTTTTCGGAAAAGCATCTTCAATGTGTGCGTCATCCACGGACAATCGCAATTTTAGATTTCTTTGGAGCGAATGGAAAAGGACTTAAACAACATACATACGTATAAATTACGAAGAGTAAAAACTTGCAGAACATCGCATGAGATATTCAATTTTTATTGTGTCCTTTTAATCATCAGTAAAGTACCTATACTTTCGCTTAAATTAAGGACTATCATCACTCATGTTTAAACATCTCTGAGTCCCGTTATTTTGGCCCAAACCAACTGCGCCTTATTTTATTCGTAATTAAAACATGCAGATGATTAGTTCCTTTCCATTCGCTCCAACGAAATCTACGAATAAAATTGCAATTGTCCGTGGGGTGACTCACACATTGAAGATACTTTTCCGAAAAAGTAGGATTTATGAAGTTGGCTGGTCAAAACATGTGCGATGCTTTACGTTAGATACAGCCGCGTTCAGTACCTACTGTCGAATAATGCAGGCAAAAAGAGCAGAGACTGGAGACAAAGAGAGCAAAGTAAATGCTTGGCGAAGAGGAGATTGGTCACAGCACAATGAGAATGCTTACAAACCTGCACAAAACATGTTTTGAAAAACATGTTGAACATTCAAACATGTTGAAAAACATGTCGAAAGAAATGGATTCTGCACAAAAACCAGTTTTGCGGTGATTGGAATGACGAGTAATTTGACGGAATTCAGGGACCTTATTCAAATCAACCTGCTAAGTTTAGTGGCTGCTAAAGTCCTACTGCCGACCTGCTAACTTTCATTTTCTTTATTCAATCTACCTGCTAAATTAGCAGGATCTCAGCAGGACATTGGTAGGTGTTTAGCAGCTTATCAGACATCTCCAATCTTACCAATGTAAAAAAGTTTGAGGCGTCTTGATCATACATGTTCATGCTGGTTGTGCGGCGAAATTTCTCAGCATACTATGCGCAAACACTGGCAACGTTTTTAAAACGTTTCATTCTACAAACCTGATCTAAGTGACATTAAGAAGTAGAATATTGCCCATGCTAATACAGTTATGTAGTAAATATTCATCCAACAGGACATGACTGCTGCAGCGTAGCCGACGCCTGGAAACAAATAAAGCAAAAAATCGATTAAGGATAGGCACTCGTACATTCTGGAGTGTATGTACAAAATAGGAGCTCCTGGAAAAATGATACTTAGAGGGGCTGGTGAATTCAGATATGTTCAGCATATTGCACTTAAAATCGGGATTTATTTGATTTCCATTTAACCATCTACGTCATCAAATTGCGATGGAGATGTGCAGATGGCTTATGATAGGGTAACCCAGGGAAGATTTAAGCGTTTATTCGAAATTTTTGTATTGATTGGAGCTCGGATCTTTTCATGGCTGACTAAAAGTTCGTTGGCCGGAATGGACTGAAGAATAATAAAGAAATTGAAGGGCCCGAAAGATCTCAAGATCAGAGTCAGCATCTGAGAAAACAACGTTGTTCATGAAGGAAAATAAAAATTTCGCCAAAAAGTTGCACATATCATCGGTTTCTGACGTCACTCTAGAGTTAGAGAGCACGGCGATTAGCTCTGCATTGCGCAGAGTTTTTGTCTTCAAAAAAGTGGAACAGCAGGAAAATGGTTTACCTTTGAACGCTGGCGCGATCTTCCAAACGCCCAATCCTCCAATACTGAGATACTGGCCCAATGAAGACTCTAGTAGAAACATTGGCACACCGCCGCAGATGGCAGTAAAAAGGTATGGTATCAAAAAGGCACCTGGATTAGGGAATAACAAAGGATAGTGTGTCGTCGTAGAATTGTTGACAAAAAGTGCATGTTGCAGTAAAGAAGGTACAGGTCACAGAAAAGAAGATTTTGTAGGGCAAAATGCACCAGAGTTGTGGAAAATAATCGATAGCTATATCTTCGAAATATTGGCACTCATCCTTGGATGGATTTCTAAAAGTGTGATACACACCAGTAAAAGTCTCTGGAAAATCTGAGATCAAAGCAAAAAGGACACCCCGGTCGATATTTCAAGGACACCTCCACAAATGGTATTGAAGAATGGTATAAAAAAGAACTTGCTTGGGAGAAACGAGAACAACTCAAGTAGAAAGATTAGCGCACCACTTCAGGGCAGTTTAAGTACAGAGTGATCCAAAAAAAGGAAACTGAAATATTTTTCGTGGATTTTTTGATTCTGTTAAGTATTTAGGGTTCCAATAAATCTGAAGTGGTCTACCGGCACCCTCTGCATCCTCTCAGGTCACAGCTAGTGCATGCTGTTTCTGAAAGAGGCCCAGAAACCAAGACAATTGAGCACCCACTGAGGTCAGATGATCCAAAGATGAAAAGTGTTTCTTGATTATAGGTAAATGTGTTTCTTCATTGGTTAATTTGATTCTGCAAGGCGTTTTAGGCATTAAATGTCGAACATCAACCTCTTCATCCTTCTCACTTACCATGTTGCTTGCACCTGTGTTGCCTCTTTCCGAAAATGGACTCGATTCTCCATGCCAAACAGACGAACGGATTATCCAAAGAAAAGACTAACAAAAAACTTTTAGGTTTTGTTTTCGTGACTTTTTGGTTCTGGGGACCAGATTTTTGTGGTTTCTTTCGCTGCACGTCATGATGTTAAAAGCATCAGTGTAAGAAAATCCATTTTGTCCCTTCAAAACTGCAACAGTTTGGCATTTTTCAAACATCCACCAAAAAACAAATCAGCAGCGAAAAACATTTCGTTTCTCTTCTCTTTGGATGTTCAGTTCGGCTGTTTGACTTGGAGTATCCAGTCCATTTTGGGAAAAAGCATTACGCATCACAGCTCAACAAGATGAAGAGGATGATGTTCGACACGTCAAGGCAGCTTTCATGCATAAAACACCTTGCAGACTCAAATTAGTCACCAACAAACACATTTCATTTAACTTTTCGTCTTTGGACCATCTGAGCTCAGTTGGTGCTCAATTGTCTTGTTTTCTGGGCCTCCTTCAGAAACAGCATGCACATGCTGTGACCTGAGAGGATGCAGAGGGTGCCGTTAGACCACTTCAGACTCATTGGAACCCTAAAATACTTTACAGAATCAAAAAATCCACGACAAATATTTCAGTTTCCTTTTTTTGGATCACCCTGTATGTATTTTGGCAGTGATGTATTTTGGAGCAACAAAAACAAAGAATGGCTCCAGTGAAGCATTTGGCACACCGCTATCGTCAAATGAAAAGATGCGGCGTGGTATCCATAACAGATAGGTGCTTACCTGAACCTGATTTGAAGGAGGGCGATAAAATGAATCAAGCAAAGAACGTGTTTGCTTTTCACAATTGTGTTTCAGAATGGAAAAGCAGCATGGTTGACAGCAAACACTATTTTGCCATTTTTATGGTTTTGACTGGCGAGAAAAGAAATAAAAAGATTGTTCGAGTTTTGCAAAAAACGATTCTCGGTAGCGAATTTCCAAATTCCAAACAAATCGCATGAATTTCGACCAATCAGGTGCAAACCCGAATAAAAACCGCGTTTACGACATCTAAAGCTAATCTAACCGAACCTAACCTAACCTAACCTAACCTAACCTGACCTAACCTGACCCAACCTTTCCTCTTCCTGGTGACAACAACTGCCACTGGTGTCAAAAAACATTTCGGTATTTTAAAAAACAAAAATCTAACATTTTTACACCAGGATTCGAACCACCACCACGGGTACCACTTCGGCGGCAGCATGCTGTCTAGACCACTCGGCCACAGACGCTGCTGCCGGAATTCGCTTCGGAAAGGTGTATCTATTCATGAAACTGTTTAAATAATTGCGTCATTTCGATTTTGCTCGCATCCGATTGGTCGAAATTCATGCGGTTTGTTTGGAATTTAGAAATGTGCTTCTCGGTAAAATAACACGCACTTGCAGTTGATATTGTCTCAGTTAATTGAAATTTGTAGTTGCCCTATCAGGTCGCGTTTTGCGGCGTCGCGCTCCCATCTTCGGGGCAGGCGACTCATGCAACGGACGATCTGATGATGGCAGAATGATGAAGGAAGCCGAAAACCCAACTTGATACATGGCTATCAACGAAACGCTGACAGTTGCAGAGTGAAACAAATTGGAGGAAAGGTCATTCATTGCGGAGGCAGGGACCCTATTAAATTGGCTCACTTAGTGATCACCGTGAACTAAAACCCAACTTATTGGAGGCTAAGTTCACTGGCTGTATCAAATTGCCGCACTTAGGTAACTTTCCCGCGCACCACATCTCCAAAGTTCAAAAATAAGTTGAACTAAACTTTTGAGTTCACGGATTTGAAGTGATCCAATTTAATAAGGTCCCAGGCAAAGAGTGTGTGGGAGTGTACTTGAGATGTGCAGACAGGCACGATTCATGGCAGTCGTCCAAGAACATTTGGCATTTTGAGTCCGGGGGTCTTTCGGTTGAAAGCACCGATTTGGCATTGTGAGTCCGAGGGTCTTTCGGTCGAGAGCACTTAAATGGTTTTTGCATAAACTAAAAACATTCCTGAACCATATGAAAGGAAAAAAACATTTTGAGCACGTAAGCGCACAGAAGCTTCTTAAACGTTATGTCCAAACCAACGTGATTCTAATACTTATAAGTGCCGTAACTCTCATTGCCCGTCCCCGCCCATCAATCGCCAATTTTCGCTCTTTTCCTTTCTCTGCCGTCGCGCCA
Organism: Sinentomon sp. SZTP_YWyxl; assembly: GCA_030068105.1. Taxonomy (NCBI): domain Eukaryota; kingdom Metazoa; phylum Arthropoda; class Protura; order Sinentomata; family Sinentomidae; genus Sinentomon; species Sinentomon sp. SZTP_YWyxl. The sequence goes on from JASGXE010011835.1 coordinate 8,646, forward strand.
AGAGGCCGGTTTTCCTGGCTGTGGTTGATTTCTGCGTCGCTGTGCATCGGCAACGAACTGTTTAATTTCTCTGGAACCAAATGACGGATTTTGATTAAATTTTTTGTGTTGGAAAGCTGAAAATTACACCTTTTCAGGACTATAAAATTATCCCGAACTTTTCACGGGCAAAACTTGAAAGTCATGTGGGGAAAAAATATGTTCAAATTTTGATTTGATAAAATTTTGCGTTCTTGCCTAATACTTTCAATGATTGCGCGATTCTTTCCGTTATAACATGGTTTTGGTCTGCGGAAGAGTTGTAGAGGAAGCCCTTAGCTATCCACAGACACCAAAATCATTGCATTTGAACACCATTTAACTCTTTTTTTTGGGGAGAACGCGACGCGGAAGAATTCATTTTATTTTTTGCACAAGAATAAGCGGGGATGAGGCCGCGTCTCCCTTGGAGGCCGCGATTTTTCCCGTGGTAACATGGTTTCGAGCTGTGGAAGAGTTATAGAGGAAGCTTTTAGCTTTCCAAAAATACCAAAATCATTGAATTAGAACATCATTTGACCATTTTATGGAGAAGAAACACGACGTGGAAGCATTTTTTGTTTTCGACGCAACGAAAAAATAATGCTACCATGTCGCGTTTTTTATTCATAAAATGATGATCAAATTCAATGATTTTGGTATTTTTGGAAAGCTGAAAGCTTCCTCTACAACTCTTCCGCAGGTCAAAACCATGTTACAGCGGAAAAAATCGCGCAATCTTTGAAAATGTGAGGCAGGAACCCGGAATTTTATCACATCTTAACTTGGACACTTTTGTATATCTCCAATATTTCAGCTTTTACCAGCGAAAAATTCGGGGCTGTTATATACGTCCAAAATCGCACATTTTTCTGCTTTCCAGCACAAAAAATTCTGTCAAAATCCGTGAAACGGTTCCAGAGAAATTTAACATTCCGTGGGTGACAACCCGCGACCGCCGTATAGTCGCAATGCATTTTACTTGTCGCAGTAGGCCACCGAGCGACATTCGCGCCTCTTGCGGACAAATAAAAACTGGCGACACCCAAAGCGACGAATTACGCCACTTATTGAGTATTAAAATCACGTTGTCCAAACGATAAAAATGTTGGGTTAGCTGTGGGGCGCCAACCGAGAAAATCTGCTAAAAGGAGACCGAAGTTGGGGTGCTATCTCTGCACAAGACAGATAAATGCTCCGAAAACATTGGGGGACTCAACTGAAAAATCAACTGCTCCTGTTGTCAGAGCGCAAGGCGCGCATTGCTTTCGATGAACATCGCTTCCGAAACCACTTAAGGGGAACCAACTGCGAAATTCTCAGTTCAATCAGCTGTAAAATTTTGCTGTTTATCATTTCCCCCAGAGTTTGGAAGCTAGATTTCCATAAAGTCTCGAAAATACATAAATTGGTGGACTGACCGCACAATTTGGAGGCCATTTGGGTGCCAGGATACCAAGCACCATTGATTAAAGCGAGGCAGCAGATATCGCGAGGTGTTATCACTGACTTCAAGAAAGCACCTCCCGAAAAATTAGCCGACTGCCCCTGTAAAACCCGGCTAATTTCCAAGCAAACTAAGAAAAACACTAAATCTGAAAAACTCTTGAAGCAGGCCGAGGTTATCCCTCAGTTCAGTGGCAGTTTTTCGCAATGTCGCCATCTTTCATAATTTTCGCGCGCTTATCGCGTGTTTTTGTACCAGGAGATTTTGGCAGGTTGGCACCTAAGGGGTGGGAGTAGGCGTTTTTCACGAGCTTTGTTAGGATGTCGTATCGAATTCATCAAGGGTAGTTCGTCACAGCAACAAGCCCTTGTTGCCAATTTCGCTCAGAAATATGTCACACGGAAATTTGTAAAAACTTAAAGTTGACAGAAAAATCAGTTTACTTGTTGGATCCCGCTGGGTTTTTTTTGTCCTTTTCCCAGAAAACAGTAGCTCTTGCTAATTCCGCCCAGAAATATCTTCCAACAAAACTTCTTAAAACTTAAAGTTGACAGAAAAATCACTTTGCTTATTGGATCCTTCTGGCGTTTTACCCTTTCCCACAAAACAGTAGTTCTTGCTGGATGCCGAATGAGTTGGTCAGAGTTAGCGAACAATTCAAAACATGAAATCAATAAAAAAGAATAAACTTCCTCGATACTAACCTCCGCCATTTTTGTAGCAAAGGTATGGAAACCTCCAAACGTTTCCAAGTCCTATACAAAGTCCGACGAGGGACATGATGAAGTCCAACTTCTTGGTCCAATTGCCCCTCTCGGGGAGGAGGGTGACCGCCTTTGACGCCGCGACTGGAGACTTGACAGCGCCATGCTGCTGCCCGCCCTCGGCCGGCGTCTTGTTCGTGAACTGGTTCAATTCCAGGGCGAGCGGACTTTTTTCCGCAGAAAAGTCCGCCATCTTGTGCAGTAGCCCCGAAATGGTGGAAGTTTTTTCTTACAACCTTCAGAAGAAAAACAAAGATCCTCTACCACTCCTCGTCGCCTGCTGGCCTCGTTTGACCCTTCACTCCGGTTTCCTCCTCTCTTGTTGCTCTCCCACTGACCTTTGACACTCCGCTCGGCGTGCTGCACTTTGCGCTACGTAGAAATATCGTTATCTGTCCGTTTCATTTTGTGGTTCCAAGACACACGTCGAACTGATCCACAATGGTTGTTGTTGTCGCCAAATTGCGGCACTTGGATGGCCTAGTCCATTTTGTCAATCCATGTTCTTGAAAAGTATCTAACTATTCTAAAGCTTGATAAAAGTGTAATTCCGCAGAGATGCGATATAAATGCATTCCAATTAATCTGCAGGGATAGGTGTTCCTAAAGGGTGATCACGAAATTACAAGGAAATTGACAGGAGTAAGCGCGCCAATACCTCTGCGCAGGTAAATGCAAAAGTATACATCATTTTTCAAACGCAAAAGCTGTGGAAAGTGCCCGTCAAAAACATTTCTTTGAACAACTTTGAAAACTGGGAGACAGCTCAAGAATTCTGGGATTTAATTAGAAACTTATGCACGTGGTGTTCCCACAGCTAAAGCGCTTTATGCAAGATGTAAAAACGGTCCTCTGAAACGTGCTGGCTCATTTTGAAAATGGAAGGGCCTGGCAGAGCAGAATGTGTGGGTCGGGATACTTTGGTCCGAAAAACTTTTAGATCTTATGGCGCTGATCTCACAAACTCTTCACCAAACCAAAGTGAAACTCACTACCTGATCTACCTAAATCAACGCCACACTAACCCACACTAACTTATCGTATCCTAAACTATTCTAATCTAATTTTAAGCCACTCGGACTTAAGAATTTCGGACCAGGTATGTTCTCCCGAATGCGTAACGGCGAAGTGAGGTCAACGCAAGCGTGGAAATTCCTTCGCCTTTCCTTTTCCGACACAGACTTTCCGAATGAAAACATCTTCTTGAAATACCTTTCAGAATAATTTTCACGGGGAAATATCTGTTTACCCGTGGTCGTGCTGAAACCAACGAGTTTCACCAACTGAAATACATGTGTTGAATGTGTTTGAGCTGATGCTAAAACTCCTCCAAACATCAGATAAATCGTGTTGCCATCTGAAAATTTTAAACCATTGGTCCCACCATTGTGCGAAACCTCATCCTCAAATTTATAAAATCTGTGATCGACAGGTTTTTCAATATGAAAAATCGATTGACACGCGGAACGAGAAACAAATCGACAAGAATCACGCAGCAGACATGACTCGCGAACCGTAACGGAGGATTCAAAAAAAAAAAAAATCAAAAACGAACAGGAGATTTGGAATTGCACCTCTGAAGCAGGACACGCGAAATCGCGCAGTTTTGAACGAGTCGAATCGCAGTTTGACCGAAATCGGTGGAGCTGTCCGCAATCCACCCAAAAAATTTCAGTGGCTGCCATGCATGGGTCTCCAACTTGGGATGCATGGCCTTTACGTGTCCCTAAGAGTACCTACCTGTGGACAGCATGATTTAGAGTCTGGTTCTTTGCATTGATAGTCCCAGTTTAAGTGAGGTGCCTTGTTTAATGAATCCAGCATTAAAATACATGTGTATAAACATCGGGAATATTTGAAATTTCAAAAACATTGTTTTTTACTGGCCCATGAACTTTTAGCACTGCCCTTGAAAATCTAACACCAAGCTGTCTTCCTAATAATTTATTCGAAAAATTCATGGCAATTTAGCTATACATTGGCATGTATACCAGTCGGAATTGTTTTTTTTTTTATTTATGCTTTTTGATCCCAGTTCCTTTTTATGTTTTGGAAGGCCCATGTTTTCGAACCCCAATGCCTTTTTTAGAAACTTTTATCAGAGAACCAAAAATTCGCACAACCTTAAGGTTGATTCAAACCCTGGGACCCGAGAAAGTAATTCTCTTCAGAAATGATGCGGTCACTCGAGCATGTGCACGAGCGCGTTTCAGTGCAGACCATGGATTGTGAAATTCCGCAGTCACATATTTTGAGCAAGGCAAACTTTTGCGTTTCTGAGAAGACGAAGGCTTGCTAAATTATGC
>JASGXE010011836.1:0-12925 GCA_030068105.1 Sinentomon sp. SZTP_YWyxl
TGGTCGCACTGTTGTAACTACAATATGGCATGTGGAAAAATCAAGAAAAATAATTGCCATTTTCTCCCGAATTTTCATCTGAACTGAATATACCCGGGATCCTTTGCTCTGCCTATGATACATACATCGACGAACCATAAGCTGTCCAAGTACTCAAATGCCAAATTCTCACTCTCGTTCCACAGCTGGATTCTTGCTTGCACCTGGCAGGATTTTGATTCACCTTTTTTTTTCAACATTTGCAGTTCATGTGAGATTTTCTGCCACGTGCTCTGCGCTTATTTTGGACGAACGTTTTTTAGTCTGCACTCCCGCTCTCATGCCATCAAGGCAATTATTATCAATGGCGAACATCAAAGTTATCAGAAAACAGCAATGTTCATCACATAGGCATACCTGGGAAAAGGAAGGGAGGGATAGAAAGGATGCGCAACCAATCGACCATCGGCTGCAATATCCGTAAGGATAAAAGGGTAAAGGAAGGAGGGGGCAGGAGTTCGGAAAACATATTATCGGAATGTGGACGGAACCCATCATGTAGCATTCAATAACAGACAGACAACAATCACACAGATACAATCACTCAAGTGCACCCCTGAGCAAGCATCAATAACTGAATCAAAGACTGGCCTAAGAGCATAACATCATCACCACACCCATTCACAAGCAAGCATCATCACCCATTCACAATCTGATATGAAATCTACAAATACCTAGTGGATAAAGAAATGAAATACTCGTAAAAGATGAAAGAAAATGAAATAGGTACCTAGGTTGGTGATGAAATGAGATCGTGATAAAACGATCGTGATAAAACGATTGTGTTAATGATTGCATGGTTTCCCAGTGCATTTATGCCATAGGCCTTCACTCCAATGCCGTATGCATTGGTACTAAGGTGGTTTCAAGCATGTGTGCTTGCCATTTACTGGCTGTCACTGCTGAGTCATTTTTCCGGTGATCGCAGAAAGCTGGACCTCCAGGCTGTCAGACCAGAAAGAGAATTGGCACAGGAATATTGAGTCGGCCCAATGAAGTTGGGTAAGGCAGCTCCGGATCGAATCCAGCAGTCAGGATTTCTGGGACCACCCTCGTTATGGAACAAGTTTCTTGCAAATGAAGGTTGCAAGGGTGAGACAAAACAAGAGGTTTTTTTGGCACTTTCTCATAACCACCATTCTTGTTTCCATTTGCTGCTTAACAACAATGTAAAAAATGAAAAAATTAATGTTAACAATGTTGCCAGTGATGTTAGTTTTTTGCCTTCTCTCATTTTTGTCATTTTTGGTTTTCTGTGCACTTCTCTCTTTTACCAGGTACATGAGCTACATGCATCCAGACCTATGTTATAAAAGATGCAAGTAAATAATTCCAATTTGGCAGCATCAACTTTCACGGGTTGGTGCACACGCAATTTTGAAATGCATTTTTACAATGGTGTGCGGCTAACAATCTTGTGTACCAACTTAAAAGTAGCCCAATTGCAGGGCTTTACTAGTTAACTGTTTTTTTTTTTTTCCTTTCATTGATGATGATGCTTGTCATTATTTTAATGCGATAAATAGAATGTTAGCATGTTAAAGAGCAGCTTTTTCTGCAAAAAATGAGGTTTACTCGACTTTTAGGTTTTAACGTTTTCTACGGTATTATACGTACGTATTATACGCCGTATTATACGTGGAGTTTTATACGTTTCCCATCCCTGCTGATGAGTGAGACAGCCAGATTTGGGGCAGAAAAGGGGTGGTTGTTTAGTGAAGAAAAGACGAAGGTTGTGAATTTCGGGAAACTGGAAGGGAGATAGAGGCTTGGTTGTTGGGGATTGGGAGATTGAGAGGGTGGGATGCTATAAATACCTGGGCGTGGACTTTCAGACACAGATGATTATCTTGCAACATTCAAGCTAGGGCTTAGGGCAAAGGCAAGGAGGTTAGGTGGAATGACCAAAAGTATGGGTAAGTGGGCATTGTGTCGTCCAGAAATGATGAGATGGATGTGGAAAGGTGCTGTGGTGCCAGCTCTGACATATGGTCAGGAGGTATTATGTTTGGGAGCGGGGGTTGAAGGCCTTTTGAACAGTGTCCAGAGAGATGTTGGTTTGAGGGCCATGGGGGGGAAATAGGCTGGTAGCTCAAGCTGGGTTGGATGGAGAGTGGGCATGTGCAAGTTTTGAGATAAGAGAAGCTAGAGCTAAGATTGGATACTTGGCAAGGCTGCAATACATGGATCGGGACCGGTTTGCGAAGAAGGTTTTCATGTATGTGCAGGCAATGAGTAGTGGAACATCATGGCAAAAACGGATTCGTCAAATTGAACGGTGGAAGGGTACATTAGGGTGGGGCAGGTACATGGATCTGGAATCCGAGAAAGAGGTGTACGCAGAGAAAGGAGAGAGATTGAACAGGAGCAGTGGCATCGGTGGAGAAGGGAAGTGTCACAAAAAAGCTCACTGACTGGGTATTCTGCAAAGGATCAAATGAGTTGGGATGGAATATATGATGGTTCTTTTGGCAGCGACTTGTTATTTCGGGCCAGGGTGGGTGCTCTAGAAACTGCGAGACGGTTGCGTTGGGTGGATGGGAAGGAGGAATGCAGGCTCTGTGGGGCAGAGTCGAGGACTTGTGCCACATATTCCTGTGGTGCAAGTCAATGATTGCAGAGAGACGTTTTTATGGGTGGATGGATGTGGACAGGGGTGTTCACAAAGATCAGGAATGGGCGCTTGTTCGTGAGGACTGGGAATAGGGAGGGAGAAGGAATCGGACCAGTGGGTGGAACATGCGAAGCAATATCTTGTGAAGTGGAAGGGAAAGGTTTCTGCTGCCTAGGAGTGAGGGTGGTGAGAGATTTTGTTTTTCTTTATCTATTTTTTTCGGATCCGATCTGGTGCATTGCCACGGGGTTGATATAGATGAGGTTTGGGACAGGGTCGGGGACCCACGCCCAAACCTAAGCCGGGAACCTGCCCGGAGACGGCGGCCCATGATGGCGGCCCCCCTCTGCGTGGTCAGTGCAAACCCTTTTTCACACAGCTGGGAAGAGGGAATGTGCGTACTGCTGGCGAACCCCGCTGGTGCTTCCGTGATTCCCTGCGCTAGTTAACCGAGCTTATGCCGGACAGCGCTCTCGCCGCGTGACTGACACAAGGCGAACCATTCCCCCGTTGTTGTGCACTGGAAAGGGGAAGTTCTCATCTTTATTTCATTTAATTTACTTTCTTGCATCTCTTATTTCTTTTTGCATTTCTTTATGTCATCTTTATTTCTTTTCCTTTTGTTCTTTTTAAAAGCTGCCTCTTTTGAAGTTGCTTTGCTTCCTTCCTTCATCCTTTTTTTTCTTTTTTTTTCTCCTGTTTTAGATAATAAACGAGTGTCAAGGTGAGCAGTTGGATGAACTGCGGTAAGGGATGTCTGACGAACTCAAGAGATGACACGGAATGAAGGACGAAGATTAATGACGAATGTGAAGGTGAACAGTTGTACGAACAACTGTGGTGAGGGATGTCTGCCGTGCTCGGGAGGTGAGACTGAATGGATGACGAAGGAGGTGTAATGACTATGCCTAGCCCGAGAGATGATTGATCTGACGCTGAGCAAATGATGAAGGATTTGGCCAAAATTCAAAGCTAAGTTTTTTCTGTTTCGCTTTCATTCATTTTTGTCTTTAGGTAGGTAGGTAGGCCTGACTTAAACTTATCTTAGATTTCAGGGCAAGAGTAGCTTTGAACATGTTTGTGAAGGAGCAGTCTCGTTTGCATCTTTTGATGTTTTGCTGTGTGGTTCAAGTTTGAGTTGGGTTAGATAGTGGTTAGGAATATCTATAATGTAGGTATGTAATTTTTGTTGCGTTGGGGTTTTGTGAGTGAGTGAAAGATGTTTTTTCTTCAATTGTTTTGTCTTTTTAGTCGAAAGTAAATTTTAGTTGCGGGTTTTTTTGCCGAAAAGAAGGCATCATACCTTACGTCTTGTCTTGTCAGTCGGTTGATTGCTGACGAAGGCGTGGGTCACGCCGAAAGTACTCCTGTGAGTTTTGGTCCTTGGACTATTCATTTAGCAGTTTTTTCGCCTTTCTTTACGTGTGTGACAATGCCAACTGCTCCTTTTAAAGATCTTATACCAAGCCTTGGCGAAGGTTTTCGGAAGCCGCTGGATATGATCGTGCGTCTAAACTACAAGTTGATTTCAGTGTTCTTGAAACTGCAGTTCCTCAACAAATGTCGTTCATTGGAATTGATGATCCCTCAAACACTCAGAATCAAGCCCCCGCCCAAACTCATCAACAGATGGATGCAGACAGCATGCCACAGGACCAGTTTATTCTGCTTGAAGCAGGCTATCTACGCCTGCCATCGCAAACGAAGACACCTCTTTGACAAATTGCAACCCTACATGAAGTTAATTTTCTGCACGCTTTCACCCACTTCCCTTCATTGTTTTTCCACCCGCCTCTGGTCTGATCTGGATACTTCCGTCGGAAGAGACTTGAAGCTCAAGAGAAGAAACTTCAGTGGTTATCAAAAACATCCAAAAGAACTGTTTCCGAACAGACGAATCAGGATTTGGTTGTCAATCTCTCACAGCGCCACCTCAATCCAGCCGAAATCAGCGTTCTCAGCAAAGGCCTGAATTTTGCTGTCCACCCAACAAAGCTACCCCTTACGGATTTCATCTGCGGGGTAGAGTCTGCCCTGTACGGTGTTCCACCACCTGCGGCCACTCAAATGAGAGGTGACATCAGCAATGCCATCCGCAGATTCCAATTCAAGAAGAAAGCCACAAACCTAACCCAACCCGAAGCAGCTGCACTCCAAAACCTCAGGACTGCCCATGATGTCGTCATCACCCGTGCAGACAAAGGCAACAAAGTGGTCATTCTTGATACCAAATACTATGAAGATTCGCTCACTGCAATACTGCAAGACCAGATGTTTCAGCCTTTGCAATCGGACCCCACAACAAAATATGCCAACAAGATCACTGCAGCCCTTCGGAAATCCCAGCTCAAAGACATTCTACCCCTATCAAAATGCCAACCACATGATCCCAGAGCTCCGCACATCTATGGTCTCCCAAAGATACACAAAAGCACCTCGATTCCTCCACTAAGACCAATCGTAGCTTCACGTCATGCCCCGAATACTCCCCTAGCTTCCTTTCTCACCAAGTTCCTCACCCCAAGACTGAGACCCCTTGAAAGATCAGTCTTGAACTCTGCAGCCACCAAACAGCTCCTATGGACAACTCATCTCATCTCACCTCAGGACATACTTTGCAGCATTGATGTTGAATCCCTGTACACCAAGATACCCAGATCTGAAATGCTGTCATCTTTTGAAAAGAAGCTAGCCTCCAGAAACTGCTCAGACTTTGAAATTAGGGAACTCACAGCCCTCGTAAAACTGGTTCTGGACACATCATACTTCAGTTTTTCAGGAAAGTTCTATCAAATGTCAGATGGGGTACCGATGGGCCTTTCGCTGTCACCGCTCTTGGCAGACATATATGTAGAAGACTTCATGACAACAGCGTTAGCCAAAGCCAGACTAACCCCCACATGGCTACTCCAATATGCCGATGACACCCTTTTGGCCTGGCCACATGGCCAAGAAGAACTTGATATCTTCCTGCAACATCTGAACTCCCAACATCCCTCCATGAAATTCACGCTTGAGGTTGAGCAGAACCGTTGCCTTAACTTCCTGGACCTCAAGATTGACCGCTCAACTTCACCGCCTACACTCTCAGTCCATAGAAAACCGACCCACACAAATTTGTATCTGCAAAAAACTTCATGTCACCACCCTGCGCAAAAACTGTCCACATGGCGCACCTTATGCAATCGGGCAAAATCCTTGTGCTCCGGCTCAAAACTGCAAGATGAGATTTCAATCATCCGTAAGGCGATGCTCAACAATGGCTACACCAATGCTGATCTCCTAAGAGCACTGTCCGCTCCTAAAAAGGAACCCCTCCACCCCCAGACCCGCACAGTATTCTTACCATACATTCCAGGCCTGAGCACCACAGTAAGCCGCATCCTCGCATCAGTCAAACGCCGAGTAATCCACCTTCCTCCAAGAAAAATCGGATCATTTCTGACACATTATAAAAAACCAATTCGCCCATCAGATCCTGGAGGTGTATATATGATACCCTGTGAATGTAATCTCTGCTACATCGGTCAAACCAAAAACTGTCTGCAGAAAAGAATTAAACAACACCAATATTCAGTCAAGCGACCTGATTACAATCAAACGGACTTGTCTCACCACACGCACAATACTGGTCATAAACCACTCTGGACCGAAACCAAGTTGCTATTCCAGGAACCCAGGCCCTTCAACCGAAAAATCAAAGAAGCCATCGCCATCCTGACCAACGGCATCTCCGTCATGAACAGCAAGGATAAAGCACAGCTCGATATTGCTTGGCACTCCTTCTTCGATCCAGACACTGGAACATCGACTTGCAGCAGACGACGCATTCAATTACCTCAGTCGGTTGATTGCTGACGAAGGCGTGGGTCACGCCGAAAGTACTCCTGTGAGTTTTGGTCCTTGGACTATTCATTTAGCAGTTTTTTCGCCTTTCTTTACGTGTGTTTGCTTTTTTTCTTTCCTCTTCCTTTTTCATTTTTTTCCTTCCTTCCTTCTTTTCTTTCTTTCTTTCTTTTTTTATTTTTTTGTACTGCCCCCCTCAAAAACAGTTGGGAGCGCACCGGTCAAAGCAAAGTGTCCCGAGATAGGTACCTAGCATAAAATGCATGTAAACGAAAACTCACTCGACAAGAAGTCCAACTCAGCCGGGGAGTTATCAAGCACACAGAAGAAGCACGCACACGAATGATGTTTGAAGAAATGAAGAGGCCTGAGGCACAGCAAACGATACTTGAACTAACAGTGGCCGTCGTCATTCAAAACACAGCAAACGATGCTCAGACCAACAGTGGTCGTCGTCATTCAAAACACAGCAAACGATGCTCAGACCAACAGTGGTCGTTGTCATTCAAAACGCATCAAACGATGCTCAGACCAACAGTGGTCGTTGTCATTCAAAACACATCAAACGATGCTTGGACCAACAGTGGTCGTCATCATTCAAAAATCACAAGCGCAAGTTCAATTGGAACATCCATTCAGAGGCGGTCAACACCATCCAAACATCGTTGGTTCGTGAAATGAATTAGGTATTGCATGATTGGAAAACAGAAGAAAAAAGAAGCGACAAGATTTGGGCCCTAATAACCGAAAAAAACGAAGATATCCTACGGTGGTCCCTGAAAACCGGACAGCCGGACAGGACCTCCGGTCTGACCCAGACGGGTTAGGTTAGGTTAGATTAGGTTAGGATAGTCTATCCTAACCTAATCTAGCCTAACCCGTCCGGGTCGGTCCGGCGTTCCGGCGGTCCTGTCCGGCTGTCCGGTTTTCAGGGACCACCATATCCTACCTGACTCAATGGGTAAAATGAATGGGGAAAATGCATCTGGGGAAATGCCTGCGGACTGGAAACGAGCTCTTGTGATTCCCATTAAAAAGAAAGACATGCCTGCAAATCAACCCGAAGTTGTCGCCCCATTTCTCTGACATCTATTTTTTCCAAGATCTTTGAGCAGATCCTTGCAGTTTCAATTCGCAAATCTCGAAATTCCTGCACAACAAGAACAACATTGTCTCGGGTAATTTCTCCTTTGATGTGAGTGTTACTTCCCTCTTGAATGATCTTGGTTGGGTGGGGTGGGAAACACTTGAGCGACGTCGAGTTGTGCATGGTCTCTCTGCTTTTAGGCAATGTATTACCAAGTGGGGGGGTTGGGGTGATGGACCGTGGGACTTCAGTTTTAACACACTCCCCACCAGAGCAGGTGGTTTGTGTCTTTTGTCCCTCCTCAAACTTTTAAAAATGTGGACAGACATGTAGGTACCTATTTTTTACACGATACATCTTTGCGTGGAATAGGCTGCATCTTCTTCCAGAGGTTCTGGACATGTCTGAGAACCAATTTATCCAGGCAATACGAACTAGGCTAGATTCATTGTTAATTACTTAGGCCCATTGTGTAGTTCCTTCAGTTTTCTAATTGGCTTCCCCCTTTCTTTCTCCTCACAAACGAAATTCAAGGGACTTTTTATATTCATACCAAATTGCCTGCACACTGAGGTAGGTACTTTTGTTTGTCTTGCAACAATAATTCATCTTGAGGTCTTCTTGTCACTGGTCCTATCACTCACGTGTAGGTATGTTACCATGGAGCAACTGACATCTGACAAGGTATGACCACATTTTTATTATCATTTGACTGTATTTTTGTTGTCCCGTTCATATTTGTTTTAACGGCGGGCACTTTACAAATTCAAATTTGCCTCTTCGGCACAAAAATGACATGCCACCTTTATGGGGCCTATTTATTGAGTCAATTGTAAACATTTTGGTTACGCCATGCATCATTCATCTAAAAACTGGCGTTTTATCCTCTGCACTATCGGAATGTGATGCAATTTTTGGCCAAAATTGCTATTGACTGCAAGACTGCATAGGTGTTGACATGCACCACAAATTTGTTTGCATCTCTCCGACGGCATTGGTTGTTTTTTAATTCTTGACACTGGGCTTTGTCCCACGGTGGCGTCGGCGGGGGGAATCCGTCCCAAAAAAAACAGCATAAAAAAAAATCCTTGTGTTCTTGTGCCAAAAAACGAAACTGGTCACACTTTTTATCTTCTAGTAACGACCAACCCGCATCAATTTGAACTGCTCACCTCGTCCACTCTGGACTCTGGATGACATCTGACCAATCAATCATGCAAGGTGTGACCTGTGCTTTTGACCTTTATTTCTTTTTAATTTTGTACGAAAAATAATCATTTGCACGAATCAAATAAATTGCTCGCTGGCAGTCTGCATCGACAGACTTTGTTCCTCCACCTTATATGGGAACCGACGAACTGTCCTTTTGAGCAATGTCCATTTAATAACGTCTTGACGTGGTTATTGGTGCACTGATTTTTTGCTCATTTGATTCGCGTCGGTCGATTGGGCGTTGGATTTTATTTTCTGACTTCGGACTCTTTGTCCATGGAACTCATCGTCGGGGGGACTCTGTCCCCAGTTAAAAAAAAAATCCTTCATCCAAATCAATTCGGCTTCCGGGCGAAAATGTCATGCGAAACGCAGGTTCTCCTTTTGGTTGATGAAAATGCAAGGAACATGGACAGGGGACTGAGCACACATGGCATATTTATTTCTCGATTTCCAAAAAGCGTTTGATTTGGTTCTGTTGGGCTCAATTTTAATGTCGAACAGCCCCAGTTTTTTTTTTTTTTTAATTCTTTGCATTGTGACGTACTGCGTACAGGAGCGTTAACTACACTAACCTTCTTTTATGGGTTTCCCTCAGCTCTTAAATCTTCTGTCTAATCACCTGCAGATTCCTCTGGACTTCAACAGGGCTAAATAACCTACTGCCCTCAGCAATCAGTTAACAGCAAGAGCTGTTCACCTAACACTAATTTTATTCATCAATAAAAAGAAAAATGAACAAATCAAATTAATGCGGGTTTTGCTATCTTAACAACCAACAAAGACAGTTCAATGCAATAAAGAGAAGACTATGCTTTCCCTCATGGGAACAATATTTCACCAAACACTTCTCCACGACTGTGATTCTTCTCGGCTCCCTGCACAATGTTCGTGGGGCTTGTTTTGTCCGTCGTCACACCCACCAACTTCACAAACTGGTGAATCTTCCGCTAGGTTTCTCTGGCTCTTGCTTGGGGATCTCAAAGTCTCTTCCCGTCCCGCTCCCCGTTGACTCCACACCTGCTACAATGGAAAGATCTCTGTACTTTCCTTCCGATCTTCTGTAGCAATCTCCAAAGTTCCTCAAGGACACGGCACACTTTTCTATGGTGTCGACTGGCAGTTGTTCGCACAAGGTTTATACCACCAGCAGGTCTTCCTCTTCCAAAGGCAAAGACCCCTGTCTCTTCCGGAACTGGTCACTTGACCAACAACCTGCTCAAACTACCAGGCTTTATCTTCTCTCCTCGGGGTTAATTCCTCCTCCCCATCAACATCTGTCTCTCAAAGAAACAGTGTTTCTCCACCATTGACAGGACCAAACTGACAAACTTCAACCCAAGCAGTGCTGTGTGACTCAACCAGCACCCTCCGTTCCTTAGCCTTCTTGGCTGGAACCAAAATAAACTACTCCCTCCCCCCCACATAGAGGAATAGAAAAGAAAACAATTAGATTGACACTTATAGATACTTGGACGCCACAGCATTTAGATTTCATTTTTTAACATCATCAAATTTATGAACAATGCAAACATTCATTTGCAAAGCAGGAAAATGGAAGCAAATGGTGGCAAAGTGGTGAAAGAGCAACCAAACTTACAGAAATTGGGTATTCCATGCAGCACTCACTCATCATGATTGCAAGAAGAGATTCCACATGGTCAACTTTTAAATTAATAAGATGAAGTTAATAGGGTTTCCTCCATTTACCTTGAAGTTGACAGCTGCTTTTTTGACTGATCGAACTTAAATGGTGTCAGCCCTTGCTGCTACATCTCTGATGAATCTCCCGTCACTTCTGGGATCCCTCAGGGGAGTGTGATTGGCCCACTTTTGTTTCTAATATAGATTAACGACAAAGCTGAAAACTTAAATTCCAGCATTCGATTACCTATTTGCGGATGATGTCGTTATTTTCAGGGTTGTGAAATCCCCTGACGAAACCTCGATCCTGCAGTCTGACCTCAACCAGGTTTCAGTGTGGTGTGATGCCTGGGGAATGCGCATTAACCCCGCAAAAACTAAAGCCATGGAATTTTGCAACCGCTCAGCGACTCCTCAGAGAGAACTAACATGTCATAAAGGACCAGGCCATTGAAAATGTCAAGGTTTTCAAATATCTTGGTGTGCTTATATCTCATGACCTAACATGGAAAATTGGAAATATCACATTAACTTCACATGTATGAAAGCAAATTGCACTCTCTCTTTTGTTGGGGGAAGCATGCGTTACTCTTCCCAAGCGGCTAAGTTAAAATCTTATTTGTCCCTTGTCCTACCAATCATTGAATACGCTGGGGCTGTTTGGGATCCTTCAAGTCAGGAGCTGATCTCCAAACTTTATATGGTACAGCGTAGAGCGGCTCGTATTATTAGCGGTCGCTTTTCCCGACGTTAGCGTAAACAAACTTTTACAACAACTAAATCTTGATTCGCTGTCAAGTAGGTGGAGGGTGCATAGATTAAACCTATTCTGCGACATTATCACTCACTCCACGAATTTTAGTTTGCCGAACTGTTATTCCATCAAGCCCAACCAACGCAGAACAGATAATGGTTATAGCATTTCCGCTCCAATTTCTAAAACTAATGTGGCTTTCAATTCCTATTTTACGAAAACTATCAGAGAATGGAATGGTCTTCCTTCCAGTTCATCGTACATTTACCGCGCATGCAAGTCCCTCGGCCTCACAACCCATCCATGACCTTTCGTTTCGTATAATTGACCAGTTTGTTGCATTTGATGATGGTTTTTTCTTTCTGATTTTTTTTCACGCAATTGATGTTTGTGTACTCGTAGATAAGTTTTCCTTTCCCTGCATTGAGCATGTGTTTTTCCTTCCTGTTGCCATTTCATTTGCGGCAGTATTTGTCTTTAATAATAATAATAAAATAAAGAAAATTCGAATCGAATCTCATATCGCGTTGAGTTTCCAATTGATCCAAAATACGGCAGCCGTGCCGTCTAATTTTTTAGGGCTAATTTTAATTACGTCCAACTGGTACCGGTATAACGTCTGACCGGAATAGGTAACGTCGGTCCGGAATAGGTAACGTCTAAGCGGAATAAGGTCGAACCAGAATAATATTGAACCGGAATAACGTAAAACTGTAATAACGTCTACCCGAACGTCTGAAATGGTGGCAGTATAGTCTGGTCGAAAGTTCATGGCTCAAGGACCCCTCGAACCTGTCTTCCTGCCTGCCTGCATAGTGCATTGACATTTTACTGCAGGGTCTCAGTCATCGAGCTCTCTTCGTTTCAGTTAAACACCGCCATCTCTGCCGTCTGGGGTATGCAAATTGACGGACAAGATTGAGAGTTGTTCGGCCAAGTTATTTTCTGTTGGATGGGTGATAAAATTCATAGATGGCAGTGAACACCCATTTTTGTTGCGCAAACAGACAAATCGTGTCGGTAGATTTTCGATGTATTGATACCTATAATGCGTAGGTACCGTCTAGCTGCACGGCTGGGCTGCAAAAAGTCGTTTGGAGCCCTGGAGCACGGATTTTGGAGCCTGGTCAAATTTTGGCTGATGAGCTTTTTTTTTTTTGCTCGTCAGTTTTTTTGGCTGGCCTGCCCGTTCGACGAAAACATCGAAAAGTTTCCCTCGCTCGCCGATCTACGTGTCTTTTCCATCCCGGACGAAAGTTGAAGAGTTTTTTTTTGTGCTCTCCAGCCCAATTTCGATCCCGGTCGGCCCACAACGGTCCCGGGAGCAATGCTCCCGTGCTCCCGACTTTTTGCAGCCCTGCTGCACGGCGTGCGATGATTACTTGTTGATTATTTGTTGTCATTTCAAAAAGCCTTCTGGATGGAATTCCCGTTTTTCGTATTTGAGCATCAGTTGAATGATATGTGATGATTAACAGAGTACCAAGTTGAACCACGTGAGCCAACTTTGTTGCCTACCCTTGGATAAACTTTCGCTAGCCAACAGCTTTTTTTTTTTGAAATTGTACGGTTGCAGTAACACATGGAAACTTTTGAAAGGTTATTTAACCTGACCCAGCTAGGTAGATCTGGTAGGCTTACCTAGTTTGGAATAGGATGTCAGTTCATGAAAACACAGGGAATGCAACAACTTTTCTCAGACAAAGATATAAAATCTGGTGTTTAAATT
>JASGXE010011837.1:0-13067 GCA_030068105.1 Sinentomon sp. SZTP_YWyxl
CGACTTCAGAAAGTAACCCATCCAAAACATTGCCAACAATAAACAACTATATAGGCAGGCTGCCAATTATTTCTCTTTTGCTGGATTTCAGCCAGTTTTTTTCCATGGAATGTTTCTCTGATTTGTGCCAAATTATTTCCGTCTTCGGAAACCAACGAAAATTTCAAGAGATATAGACTATATCAAAGAATTCTGAAATCAATCTGAAAAAACATATTCCAAACATAACTGATCCGAAGGGTAGAACTCATAATATTCAATGAATAATTGATCCAATCACAATTAAAATGAAAATTTGATCTTATTCCATTCATTAATCACTCACCAGCAAACCCAACTCCTAAAACACCATGACTGATTCGAAAAAATTAAAAAATCAAAACAGCTGTCGAGGATTTTCGGGAAACGCGGGCATCTCCATGCCCCCTCACGCCTCTTCTTATTTATTTATTTATTTATTTATTAAAACAATACTGCCACGAGAGGTTAATGGTGGCAGACGACGAACAAACATTCTGAGTCAATTAAAAAAAAAATGACAATGCGAGGTATCGAAAATTTAAAAGGTATGGGTCAAAGATCTGAATCAAAAACAATAAAAAAGGCTCAAGTTGTGCGAATGCGATGTGCGACGCCTGGAGATAAAAGTGCGCTTGAAAGAATTGACGATGTAGAGGATAGGCAATTCCAATCTCTGACGGTTTTGGGGTAAAATGAATTAAAAAACATGTTAGTCTTGCAAATTGGGGAACTATATGAAAGACCATTACCTGTTCTGCGTTGCCTGGTCTTCATCATGCAAGGAGCAGGCATACGAAAATTTACAGATTGGGTTATTATGCTGGAAAAAAGCTTGAGTCTGTGCTCCTTGCGTCTACAAGCTAGGGATTCTAGTCCAAGAGAATTCAGCATGTTGGTGACACTAGCGGTTCTCTCAAAAGAACCAGTTATAACACGTGCAGCTCTCCTCTGGATCCTCTCGACCTTGGCAATATCAGTCTGACAGCTTGGATCCCACACCGCGCAAGCATATTCTAGCACCGGCAACACTGTTGATTTAAATGCTTTCAACTTGGCTTCTTGGGAGGAGAACTTCATATTTCTGTTGATGAAAGCAAGGGTTTTACTGGCCTTATTACAGGTAAAGGTGATATGATCTCTCCACGTTAGATTATGACAGGAAAACACCAAGGTATTTGAAACGCTTCACGTTTTCTCGAAGGTGGCTGTTAATTTCATAGGCAACATTCCCTACAATAGAGGCTTTGGATGACCGTGCAAAAGTCATATGTTTAGTTTTCGCGGTATTGATCTGCATACCCCAGGCGTCGCACCACGTGGAGACAAGGTTGAGATCCGACTGCAAGAGGTGAGAATCTTCGGGACAGGAGACCGCTCGATAAATGACGATATCGTCTGCAAACATCCTGACACAAGAAGAAAGACCCGAAGAAATATCGTTAATATAGATTAGAAAGAGCAAGGGGTCAATGACACTACCTTGTGGTACACCTGAATGGACGAATGCCTCGGGGGACAGTTCGCTTTGATCAGAAACAAGTTGGGATCGATTATGCAAAAAATTGGCCACCAAATTCAGAATGAAGGCAGGAAAGCCCAAGTTTTTCATCTTTAGCACCAATTTGTCATGAGGCACCAAATCGAAGGCCTTCTTCAGATCAATGAAAATGGCATGGGTTGGAAGTCCAATGTCCATATTTCTGGCAATTTCGTCGACAAGTAAGAGAACCTGAGTTTGGCAGGACACAAGTTTTCACGAAAACCGAACTGATTCGGGCGAAGGATATCCTTTTCAGTGATATCCTTTTCAGTGAGGAAGGAACGAATGGAAGTGCAAAGTATCTGCTCAAATATCTTCGAACAAATGCATGTAAGTGAGATAGGACGGTAACACTCAGGATTATTTGGCGGTGCGTCTTTCTTTTTAATTGGAAGCACTACAGCTTTCTTCCATTCAGAGGGAAAAGTCTCAAGCATTAAGATTCGCGTGAAGAAAAGAGATAGAATTTTACTTAAAGACGGGGACAACTCCTTAATGAGGCGGCCGGGTAGGCCATCGGGACCCATAGCCTTGTTTGGATTAAGTTTGGCAATGAGTTTTGCAATTCCTGGAGCTGAAATAACGGGCAACAGGGGTTGGTACTCGCAGAACTCATTTGAGATGCTTGCTCCGATTCCTGCATGCTCTTCCGCTAAAACCATGCGATATCACTCTTACGCAAAGCCCATACCAAACAAGGATGATTCGTGTTGGAAACAAGGACTCTTGATTGAGCTCAGTCTCTCGCTCGAAACTCGATGTCATCTTTCTCTTGAAAAACCACTCCCATAAAATGGGTAGTCCCATCATTCTACCAAGAACCATATCACATATTCCTACAAATTACCCATAATCAATCACCCCCTAAACCCATGCCTATGGATATTTCTCGTCGGGAACATGGGTTGACCGTTGGGAACACCATTTAGCAACCTACTTACGTATGTATTTGATGTCACAAAATTTTCACCATGTTGATTAGCGTCCAATTTTAGCCTTCATCGACAAGGAAATCTCAGAATGGAAGTGAAAGTTTCCACCTCATTACCAAAGACGGCATTGTGCATGACGCACATGACTATTTAAGGCGTTAGAAATTGACAAAGCATGAAATATTGGGATGGGTGACGTATCCATTATCGAGCGGAAGGTTTCCATAATGAAAGAATTATTTTCGCTAGAAAACAGAACAATATTTGGATAGGTTTCTCTGTGCAATCTTGAATTGAATTGAGTTGTTTATTTTTGGGGCGAACCCCTTATCAAATTGAATACAAAAATTTACAACACGGAAAATCAATAAAAAAAAACAAAAACGTTTCCAGAACACAAGGGGCTCATTTGCAAGATTCAGTGAGGCTCCGCTGAAGGATAATAGGGACACGGGGGAGAAGATTAAAAGTGGACTCAGGCAACTGGTTCCACTCAGTGATTGTCCTGGCCATGAAGGACTATTTCCCCACATCCCTTTTGAAATTCAATAGTTTTATTTTGCAGGCATGATGATTACGAGAATAATAATCGCGCTGTTCCACATGGTTCAAAAACTCGCCCCCTCCAACGTTCAACACAACAAGGTAAAGCAATCCACCTGGCAATTTTTCTTCGAGTTGCCAGGAGTTTCCAGCCCAGGAAGAGCTCATTTCAGTAACACTGCTCGTGCTCCTGTAGTCTATCTCAACAAACCGCACAGCACGGCGGGCGCTAAACAGATGTCAAAATGCGGTAGTTCGCTGCAAGAAAAGGATCCCAAGCCGGAGATGCATACTCCACGATACGGAGACAAAGCTTTTATGTGCAAGCTCTCGAATTTTTGCAGAGCATTTCCCAAAGTTCCATTTTTATGGAGCAAAGAGAGGAATTTGCTTTTGCCGCAATGCGAGTAATGTGCCGCTGCCGCAATTTAGTTTACTCTGAAGAACTACCCCAAGATAAATTATCTCTGAACATTTTGCCAACGGTAAGCCACACAGAGACATCTAACAGTGATTTCTTGGTATAGCAAATGTGAGAATTACCTTTTTAACACTGATTTCCATGCGTGCAGAAGTGCACCATGCGGAGATAGCATCTAAATCAACTTGCAAGGCGATCAGCTTGCGATGATACATCTATTTTCACTGGCGGTTGGAAATTTTCTTCCACTGGAAAATAACACCACTGACTGCACTGGCGGGCAGGGAAATGGTTTTAATTGCGCGCAATATGCACGCAGCTAACCGTGTCATACCACGACAAAATACTAAATCATCGTCACCAGAGGGATGGGGTAGGTTATTGTCAAACTTAGCAAAAAAACAAGTCATCGCTCTTATACCACATGGTTATTTTCGTTAGATTTCACACTTTACCACAAAACGATAGCTAATCACTCTTACCAGTGTTTATTTTCACATGTCAGTTAACACGGAATGCCTGAAAAGAATCGTGTCTTGCGAAATTTAATCACGGACAGAGGGAAGGTTTTTCTTTGAATTTCGTTCCGTGGGCTTCCGTCGAACCTTGGCTCTTTATATTGACTTGGAATCGAGAAAACAGTTTACCCACCGCAGGTTATTTCAATATCAACGAGTTGCTTCCCACGATTAATAGCTTTTAGAGAAGGTTGTCTATCACAGAAAACTGACAACTATTCCGAGAAAAAACATTTCTGATCCAGGTCCCGAAAGCAACCAATCCATTTTCGTGGAACACAGCTTCCATAACCAATCGTAAAATCAGTGTTCATCTTTTTCCGGAATCCTGCGAGTCAATGCGATAAAAAAAACTCTGCACGTGCAGTCTAAAGACGAATTGATGATAGCAGCGTAGCTGCATTGAAGACGTGCAGGTGTTTGAAAAAGACGATCGCAGTGCAGGTGAATAACTGTTGTTATTGGAAACAGTTATTAACGACTTTTCCACAACTGCACCTTCTGACTGCAGCAGTAAGTCATTCACTGTCTTCAGCCTGGGACTACTTCAGAGACACCTGAGCTGCCTAACCCAGTTCTGGTAACGCCAGAAAAAAAGACAAACGGCTTTTACGCAACAACAGATACAGCCATCCGTTGCAGCACCTGCGGCAAACCCGTTTTAAAAGATGTCTTCAAAGAAGACTCCGAAAACAGCCGCGATCATCAAGGGTGGGAGGCAGAAGACGAATATACTGATGATCGGCATAAAAGCTGCGACAGTGGCGAAAGAAGTCCCCGAACTGTCTTGCTATGGGATTTGTTGAATGCATTCCATACTTTGTGCATGAAAAGTTTAAAATTGGAACGCTCTTCCACGTGACACGGCTTCAATTAGAACCTCCCTTGCTGTCGTTTCTCGAACCAGTCATTAGAGTCTAAATGTTTCTTTTGCTCGTTCCCCTTTGTTGCATTCCTGGTTCGTGTTTGAATAGGTTTCTTACCCTTGTTTGTTTGAATTACTTATATAAGTTGCCTATGTTTTTTCGCATTCTCTTTTTTTTCATTCTCATGCTTTTTTTTAACTGGCTGCGCCAATTGATTGACCGTTGCCAGGATAAACTTTTTGTGATAATAAAAATAAAATTGATCCAGGGTTAGGTGTGTACCGCTTACACTGTTTTCACGACAGTATACGAATGGCGAAGCCAATCTCAACCAGATTCACAGCTCTTGAGAATGCAAAGACGATCCTCTTCCAGTTTAAATATCTCGAAATAAAAAAAAACCTGAAAGAGAATTCCAGGCTCTTAATAACCGATATGATTGTTCTTGTCGAGGATAAGTTCGATGATATTTTGTCCTAACCTTTAGAAAATTCGGCGGTACTTAGATTTTTCGGATTATGCAACTGATCATCCTCAGTATTCAAACGTAAATAAGAAAGTACAGGAATATTTTCGAAATAAAAATTCTGGTCCAAATAAGAGCTTTCATTGTTCTATGGACAAAACTGAACGTGATACTTGAAGCGTCGGGTAACAAAAAAGAGAACGTCAAAGGGGACAGGCTAACTCCGAGCTGCGAGATAAATTTTTTCCATTGGAGCAGATGGCAAAAATTTACCTCGCAGCTCGGAGTTAGCGTTACCCCCGTCATGATCTCTCCGCCGAAAGACTGTCTCGTGCTAATGAAAACTGCAGTCAAAAGATGTAATGTACTCGGTTAGCCAAGGAAGGTGATTTCCTTTTGCAAAATACTTGTAACACATATTAGCTTAGACGGGGAAACAAACCAAAGAAGAATCATTATGTGATCGACGTGATAATGACAGCATAATGATTCTTGTTTGGTTTGTTGTCCCATCTTAGCCAATATGTCATTATGATATTGCCGGCATAGATGCTTCCACTGAAAAGCACAAATGGCTTGCGAACTTCGTACTCACTGGCAGCAACTAACACCGAGAGCAAAATTGTCGTTCACGCTCGATTGCACATTTCGTGATGCCAAATGAAAAAGAACAGGAACAAAAGAGAAATAGTGAAAGGAAAAAATTTCTCCAAGAGTTGTTTCTTCCGTTGTGGAGGTTTTTCGGCGGATTTCTAACTCTTCCAACACATTGAAGTGAACATCATGTTAACCTGCGCTTCATGACTCGTTTTTCTCCAGCAAAAATGAACGAGCTTGTCTGAAGAAAACGGTACCCACTCCCAATCGTTTATCACGAGGTAAATTTGCAAGATGTTTTCTTTTCATTTACGTTTTTTAATAAGGAGAGAAATGAATCACATATGATTTTGATGCTCCCCCGTGATGGGGCGAATATTTCGGCCCCGTTGCAGCAGTAACGTTCAAATTCAGCAAGTAAACAGGAGTAACATAGAATTTATGAATGACATGGTCGATGTCTGGCATTGCGCGTAAAATCAAGCGATTTCAAGAAGTGAATTCTCATATTCGTGGTCATAAAAAACTCCAGCAAAATAGGAATGCTAGAGAATATGTCCGTACTCTGCGCACTGGTAAATAGCAGACATAAGAACCAATTATGCGAAACCGCATAGCGCCGAGCCTCGAGGGGGATCACGGGGAGTGCGCATGCTGAAGGGGGCGAGCCGTGGGGTCTCGGGGAGCACACACACTGATTGGCGCTGAGCTGCAGGAGTAAACACTGAGGCCAGTTGCTGGTTTCCCCTGGAGAACTGATCACGGTTGCCAACGGCGTTGGGCTCCTACAGGCCCATGCGCGCAAAATTAAAGTTTCATTCGAAAAGTAATGTCCGGCTTCACCACCAGGTAGATCTTATTAGCGATGAGGAAGTCTCAGGAGCAGAGACTGGTGTGCGAGTGTGTTCAAAAGGTTACGGCCGCGTGGCCCGACCCCGAGCCACGTGGCCCGACCCCAAGCGGTGTGCCCCGACCCCGAGCCGCGTGGCCCGACCCCTAGCGGTGAGCGAGAGCCCCGACCCGAGCCGCGTTCGCCCGCGTACCTCGACCCACGAGGGTCAGAGACGCACCGCACCTCGAAGAAAACCTCCCCGGTTGGAAAGAAGGCTCCGATCAGGGAAGCAAGTAAATACGGTGTGCATGACATGCAACAAGGATCCACGCCACGCGCTGTGTTCGTAAACCAAACTGAGCCCGCGTGTAGGACCAAGCCTAATCCAGCAAACATGGCCTAGCAGATAGGAGGACTTATCGGTGCCGATAAGAAAGGTCAAAAGTCCGAGGACAGGCCAGAAGGGCAAACCGAGGCCTGCGTGGCATTGTAAACAGAACGTCATGCTGATTGCGTGTTCACGTTGTCCTAGCCACGATTTGAGCCATGTTATTGTCACGCAGTGTTTGGTCAGACCATAACAAATCAAAGGTCGTGTTTGTGTTCGAAAGTGTATATTTTATCGGTATAGGTAAGAGATTAAATGATGATGAAAAGGAATGTTCATAGCTGACTGGAGATATCAGGCCACGTTCCCCGAGAACGAAATCTGAAAAAAAAATGAAAAACAAAAACAAAAATGTTGTGATCGAACGGTAATCGGTGTCACGTGACAGGAAAGCACAAACGCCTGAGTCACAAAGGTACTTGCGCAAAAGCGTGTATAAAAGCAGCCGATTCGAAGCTGCCGATCACCAGTTCTGGTAAACTATCAGCACTCTCACGAGATCTCTGGCAACGTCTGCAGTCCTGGTTCATTGTCAAGAACGTTCTCGAGTGGTTTGACGGAAAAGCGATCATTTTAGCGGAGGTATGTGGGACGAAATTACGTCTTTGAGTCAGCTCGTTGCGTTGCTTAAATCTCCCGGATTCAGCACGCATATGAAGGGTTCAGGTGTGGAAGGCAAGTATGGCTTGTACCTGAAAATGTGTGAGATGTCAAAGTCCGACCCGAACGTTGGGTTATTGCCGGCCATGCCGTGCATTAGGTTCCCCGAATTAGAACAGGCAATGGACATTTGCAGGTCCATTCCCTTATTGCCCGAGCAATGCCAAACACAGCTCCAAGTTTCGAATCTGGTATGTTTTGGCCCTGCAGGCATTCCTAACCTCGCGGAAAGAGCGTTGGCCCGTATGGCGTTGTTCTCAGACCCCAATGGTGCGTCGACTGAGGCGTTGGACGATGGTGCAGAGGGTGAAGGACCCACGGGACCAAATTGCATACAATTTGGCTGTAAACAACACTATAGCAACATTACAGGGTGCTGAGTAACCATCCCATCCGAAGGACTAGCAGACAGGCCACCAAGTCTGTCTTTTCCGACCTTCATTTACCGTGCCTCGCCGCTGGAGCATGCACACAGCATTGGTGCCATGGCAGTTCTCGTGTCCCTGCTGGGAATCGAACCCGCAACCTTTAGATTGTGAGTCAAATGTAGAAATGTGTTGGGTTATAAGTAATGTTTTACCTGCAACAACAAATGAAATAATGCACTTTCCAACATTCTAGAAAGAAATAATGTACTTTCCAACATTCTAATACCTATAATAGAAATTGATTTTATTAGAGATTTAAAAAACTAACACAGGAGCTCTTGGTGTATATGTCTTTTGAACGAAACCCCGTTCTTCGATATACAAAACTGAGTGAATGTGCTTATGTACCGATAAAAGCTTCGGCAAAGGCTGCTGGATTTGACTTACGCAGGTGAGTCGCAGATATTTTATGCTCTTGGCATTATTGTTTGCGATGAAGCAGGCTTTGTTAATTTTTGCTATTACGTATTTCTTCTAAATTCTTTTAAATTTTGGTTGTTGATTTTCTCACTCAGAGGGCGTTGTGACTACGTAACTTTTGTAGGCCCCTAATGTGCATGCACATTAATTTTTGGTTGTATAAGGAACTTGTGATGCAAATATTATGGTATGATACTATGGTTTTTTTAAATGCAACGTACTTTGTTTATTGCCCTGCTTCATGGATTCAAAACCTCACAAAGACGCGACATGAGTTGCACCTTCGGTCTAAAGAAGCTTTGCACCTTTCTAAAGAAGCGGAGCTTCAATTGAGTGACAAGCTATGAATAGATATTTTGGAACGTCAGAATAAATCAAAGATAGTGATCTATAGAGGTGTAATATTCGTTCTTTCTTCAGCAATAGACTGACGTTTTCTAAAACATTCTCTCTACATTTTAAGCTCTGAAGATGTGACAATTCCAGCAGGAGGCAAGAGATTGGTGTCAACTGATCTTCAGATTCAATTGCCTGAGGGTAGTTACGGCCGCATCGCGGCTCGATCAGGCTTGGCCTCCTTTGAATCACATAAGTGTTGTGGGAGGAGTGATTGATCGGGACTATCGTGGTGGTGTCAAAGTCATACTCTATAATCACTCTTTGGATACTTTTTTCGACAAGGGAGATCGTACAGCAGAACTTATCTGCGAGAAGATATTCTATCCGGAGCTGGAGGAAGTTCAGGTATCCAATAATAGATTGTAATCTGTGAGTTTGTTCAGAAATTTCTGGCAATTGCGATTATTTATTCGTATCATTTCCACGCAGAATATGTGCATCAATTCAAAGTTGTTTTAAATTCAGTGTTTGTCACGCATTTGTGTTTGTTGGTTCAAATCAAGATGTGTTGAGCATTTTTAATTTCATTTTGACAAGCATGACTCTATGCTTCTAAATTTTAAGCTTACAACATCCGTAGGTTAATTTTTCATTTGAACAAGTACAGCAACGTCAGGGCTCAATCGCAACTCAAAGCGGTTAATCTCAATCAATCAGATAAAAAACGCTGCAAGCCTGCTCTATAGGTATAGCTAGCTAGTCGTCAGCTTTACATGCTGCTAGCGACTTTACTTTCAAAGTCTTTGTAACATTGACATGATGCCATCGTTCATACCCGCAGACACAAGCTTTTCAACACTAGTTATCCTACACAATTCTTTCAGGAACTCGACAAGACAGATCGAGGTTGGGCAGGATTTGGATCGACAGGTACCAACTGATAAAAAGTACCTCCAACCCATCGATTCGTCATGATGGATGTGAACTGGTGAAGATGCATTATATTTTATACTTTTCAAACAAAAGGGAATCTTAATTATCGTGTTGGAGACTCCCTCCCTTCTTCGCTTGATGTTTTCTGTGATATGTTCTAATTCTGGCGAAAACTAGTGCGCGTCCGTTACAATATGTCCTTGTTTTGATTTGATGTAAAATTGCATGGGGGGTTGATCCCCTCACGTTGTTGATTGCTTTGATTGCTTTGATTTAATTTCATTTTCGAGGGCTTCCCCTGAATTCAAACACACACGCACGCACGCACGCACGAACGCACGCACACACACGCACACTGACGAACTAAATAAAACACAACGGGACACCAGGGTAACACAATGTATTCGTCTCATTGTTCCTCTTTTGCCTTTTCCAACATACTATAACCGACACATTTTCCTAATTTCTTTCAGAACGATATGGCGGACGGCCGCAGTCAACAAACTGATAGAGGGTTCGGCACACTGGATCCCCGTTGTCACCCAGTCAACATAGCCAAAGTGTCGACGATGCAGGGTCTAGCGGTCAACCGGTAGTGGATGAAAAAGGGGTCCCAAAACGCCCCCGCACTGACGATACTCGTGGGCTTGAGGATGGATTCGAGCTATACGCCACGTTTGGGCGGCTGGGCACTGCTCCAGCACCGTCGCTACCAACATCTGCACTCCTTTCCGCCCGTCCATTGGCCGTTCGTAACCGTTTCCAGCCTCTGAGACGGTTTTTTCATTTGGGAGACGGTATCCACGGCCATGCGCTCCCAGTTCGGCAACCCTATGATAAGATGTTTTCGCCGGTTCTGGCACTGCTGAACACAGAGCACATCGGTCCACACGCCGCTGATCTCCCTGCGGGTGCAAAGAGCTTTGTCGAAATTGCCTTCGGTAAAATTGGAGCGCTTATGACTATCGTTCGAGAAGTTCATCTGGACGTGGACGGTACATACTCAGTCTTTTCAGAGCGCACAGCCTCCAACCAGAAATTCCGTGCGGTACTCTCACGCTGGGGGGATCAGCACGATGACATCACACTGTCGGAAATCACGGAGCCTGAGGACGAGTCCGACATGTGGTATGCGCCTGGAACTTCCCAACGTCAGACTGAAGTGAGCAGATGGACCTTCCGTCTGACCCAGGCAAGCATCAACGGGCTCTTGGAGGCACAAGAGCAGATTGAAGCACACATATCGCTGCTACGTGCGGCGTTACCTGACTTCGACTTGATGGCCGAGACTATAGCCAAATTTGCCGTCGATTTACACACTGCCAGAATTATCGGAAAGTGCGGGCGCGGTGTTCGCGCAGAACTACGTTTTCTGGAGGAGTATGGCCTCATCGGAGACATCGTGTCTCGCTTCAATCGCGAGATGCGCACCAAGGGCCGACCCCTCACCCTTAACGGGTATGCCTTGGCTCAGATGCTCCTTCGGCAGACCGATTATCTTGAACTGAAAGCGTTCCAGCTTCAAGCAAAAACGGACCAAGGACCCTTCTCGCACCGCTGACTCACACAAGATTTGGATTTGCTCACTTTTGTGGCGCTTTGGACCCTTTTGAGCTATTATTATTATTATTATTATTATTATTATTATTATTATTATTATTATTTTTCTTCTGTCACGCAAACCGGCTATGTCGATGGTGTGTAGACTGTTTGCTTTTGACAAGATTTGATCACTTGCGTGGTTCTTTGACCTCTACTGTTTGTACAATTATTTCATTTCGAGGTGCAGGAAATGCTGTGACTGCTCTTTGGTCTTTATTATCCGTCGATGCTTCTGATGCAGCCGTTTTGGATTTTTTCTTTCGCGCCTGGCCACGCATATTGTACTTTAGATTTAAAAAAAGAACTGTACAGGGATACCGTTTTGATGTTGGTTTTATCGCTGGAAATATTTTGTGTCGTGCTGTCTGATGGGGAGGCATTTTGGAGCCTTTATTGTCGTGAATTTATACATTTATGATGCATCATGTAATCCGCATACTAGCACATCAATATACAGGGTGTCCCATATTAGCTGCAACATTTTGTTTTTTTTCACGTTCTTAGGTGTATTTCTCAGTTGTTTCATAACAACAGTTCTTAAAAGTTTATTGATTTTGATTCTCGAATGGCAAAGTGATCACAGTCGAGCATAAAGTCATGATTTGTTTGTGGGCTTTGGCCTTTGAGAATGATCGCAAAGCAATAAGACGATATATTCAGAAACCCATCCGGATGAGGAAGCACCAACCCATCAACTGTCGGCCGTTGACGAAAACGGCTTCTGGTGGCTGGCAGCGTGAACGAACAAAAACACCGGGATCGCCGTCCTTCAGCCACCAATGAAGATAACAGCATGAGGGTGGCAGCTGCAGCTCGCAGATCACCCACCTGGCCCAAATCAGCGCAAGAAACCGGTGAGAGCAAATCGTCTGTTCATCGCATTTTGAAGAAACAGAAAACAAAGTTCTGCAAAAGGCATCTTATCCACCAACTTAAATAAAGATGACCCCGACCGCCGCAATTAGTTTTGCTCAGTTGTCATTGAAAACACGGAGGCAGATCCAGAATGGCACACACGTATTTGCTTTTCGGATGAGTCCACTTTTCACAAAAAAAAACGGAACTGTCAACCGACACAACACCCATCACTGTGGGCTGGCCAATCCTCATCTCATGGAGGAGAAGAGAATAAAAACCCCAAAAATAAAAACACACCATCCCCAACGATGGATCGGTCGCAGAGGCTACATTGAAAACCGATAACACCTCTTACCGAAATCGCATCATGGAGGCATATCTTCTCATTTCAGTCTCCTGAGGCAAGGAAATCTGAGATTGGAAATGAAATTTGCGGTCCCTCTTCCGAAAACTGTGTCATGAATAATGCACATGACTTTCCAGGGAATATTAGAAATTGATAAAGCTCGAAACATCGGAAACGATTTCACGCATCGTGATGGAGACAGAACAATGAGCACATCTCTTAAGCTAATTGAAAACAGCCACGGAACCAGTGTCAAATGTAATTTTCAAGGCGTTTTTGCGTCCGATCAAATCCCGGAAATCATGCCAATTGCATAAGGATTTTTCGTGAAAAAGAAAGCCTGCAACCGAAGAAGGG
>JASGXE010011838.1:0-13277 GCA_030068105.1 Sinentomon sp. SZTP_YWyxl
GGAGTGTTTCGGTCACTCTTTAGTGCAGTGACCGAGGCATCGGCTGCAACTGTGCAGTCAATTCTTTGCAATGAAAGGCATGTGGCATTTGAGACATTGAGGAAGGATATTGCCCAATTTACTGAAAATCTTCGCACCATTCTTCATGAAAAGCTGAACATCCGTCACCTGCATGCAAAACGAGTGTCTGAGAAACAATCTTGCACTCAGAAAACTGAGGAGGTTCAATTTGTGGAGGATTTGATCATGAAGTTGCAGTATAATAGAGCAGAGCGGTTGAAAGATGTTATGTCAGATGACAAATCATTGATGCTGTTGGTACCCAAAATCGATAATGGAAAAGGCACCAACGGTGTGTGGGAGGCATCCCATGAGCATCGTGCATGGTTTTTCTTCAAATTTTTTGCACCAAGAAACAACATTTTGGCAATTTTTTCAAGAACTTTGGGATACCAGAATGTGAATTCATCGGTCAATCATCACTCAGTCAATGACAGGGAATTATTGTGCCAAAACAACGCTTCCTTTAGCCACTGCAGCTGACCATGAGCAATGACTTGTTCGGACCTAGTCACGATGCGATTGAGTTTGCACAGCAATGCCAGAGCTAAAAAATAGTTGCTCAATCGACTACCGGGAGGAGTAGAAAAGTAACAGCACTGCCACATGTGGCTGACTAATCTGGCTTTTGAACCCCAGATGCTTGGGCGATTTCAAATATGATTTATCAGCAGGTGATTTGTGTTGCAAGACCTTTCTGAAATGATGATATCAGAGCGACAAGAGGAGAGTCACAGAAACAATTATATCTCTCTTAATACAAGTACCTATTTTGGATCATAGGAGTCATTGTTGCTACTGTGGCTGTACATCCCCCTGAGAGAATGCCTGCAGCCATGGCCAGGCACGTCACATCCGTGAGACCAGACATGTTGAAACAACACTCATACTGACTCCTGTGATCCAATGTAGACACTTGAATAAACATTTTCAAGTCAATTAAAAGCAGCTGCTCTGCTACCACGTCCAGGGCGCCATATGTGGCGCTCTGCTTTCCACTTCATAGAGACCAGACACAAGTGTGTGGCCTGAACTCAAAGTCCAGAGTGCCACACAGGGCGTTCTGCTCTTGCTAAGCCAGTGCCTCTGCTAAATGTCTGGTCTTTGTGTCTGGAATAGCAAGACACCAATGATGGTGTCCTAGTCTTGGTGCCATGGCATAAACAATGCATATGGTTTGTGCAGTGCATCTATATGAGCGCCAGCGTATGGCGCTCTGGACTGGAAAAGTTAAGGGGGGGGAAACCTTCGTGCATTTTTTTTTTTATTTTTCAACCGATTTTGTTCAAACTTTGCACACATTTTGGGGTTATTTTAACTCATATCTGTGCAAAATTTCACATTGTATGCCAATTTTTAACCCTCCATGTTGTTCCCAAGCTGAGATTTTGCATACGAAAGTTTGCCGAACATGAAAGAACATGAAAAATCGGAGCTCCGAGTAAATTGAAGATTTGCGAAGAGTTGATTTTTTCAACTTCGCAAAACCTATTTTGGCATCGTCGAACTTTTTTGTGCCATATCTCAGCCCATGAGCGACTTGGAAGGTTGAAATTTGGCATACTTACTCGTACATAAAAAACACTCCTGATTCGGCTAGAATGGTCAAATTGTCTAATTTGCTTCCTTTCTGTGCAATGGTCATTTTTCTGAAATATGTCATTTACCGATAGATAACGCGATAGCATAAAAATTGAGGTGCCTTCACATTTTAGTCCGTAACTTCTAAACCATGTGGAATTTCAGAAAACGGATTGCACCACTGGAATCAGGAACGTTTTGTGCATAAGATCACCAAAAACCCCAACATACCATTTTTGTGCCCGGTTCTTCCAAACGTGGTTTTCTGTTGCTGCTCTTTTGGCATTTTCCAACCTTTGGTTAGTAAACCACTGGTTTGGCAATATTTAACTACGGGTTAGCAGCTGGCTCCTTCCTTTACGCCGTCTTCTTTAAAATTGCAGCGGCAGAAAAACAGCGATGTTTCAGAATGGATTTGCAGGAAGACAGCATAGCTCAGTCGGTAGAGTGCTCGCTTCAGATGCGAGAGGACCCGAGTTCGATTCTCGGCCGACGCGAAATTATTCAATCAAATACTCTCTGAATGGTTCATGTCAGTACTTTAACACAAGAAGTTTTTTGAATTTTTAGTCGACTTTTTTGTTTCTGATGGGTCCCACCATTCCGATTTCATGAAAAGATGCCAACAGACGTGTGTGTCCAAGAAACAGTCCAAATTCGCGAAATTCAGTTTGGAAAAGTTTATATTGGGCAGGTTTTGCCATTTTTGACATCGGTTTACGGGAAAGGTCTAAGGTGGAATAATTTGATAGGTATCTTTTCCTTATGCATTTGATAATGTTCCCAAGAACCCTGCTGCCTTCTACACGATCTCTGAATTGTTTGACGAGGACAACCACCGCATTCTGTCGCGAAATATGCAGAGTTTACGTGGGAATTTTCAAACATTGTTTTTTCTTTTTAGAGCGGATCCCACATTTTTTTTCGTTTCTGCTCCTTTTTCACAATGGATTCCTTTTTTTTTGTCTACCAGGCAGGCAAGACATTTACCTAACTGGAGTTGGGGGAAACGGCCCCTGCCAGGCCTGACGAGAGGGGGGTGAAGCGGGGTATTTTCCCCCGGGCCCCGCGATTTGTGAGTCCCTGCACACTTGGCAGCAACTTCGCTGATGGCATCACCCATGCAAACTTTTGCATATTTTTCACTGCAAAGGAAATGTTCACGGTTTCCTGGAGATCCTCAGATCTCAGGGTGGTCGGGTGGTTTGGGCCTCAAAAAGGAGAACATATTTATTTTCCGCTGGAGTAGAGGGAGAGAGGGTGACGATAGAACAGATGGGGGAAGAGCAAAAAATCACCTTGGTGGGGTAATTGGTTTCAACGTTATTCACAAAACAAAACTGAAATGCAGAGCTAACTTTACGCAAGTCTAGGTCTTTACGCAAGTCAAGCTAAATATAAAACAGAAACAAGTCTGCTGTTGACAAGGCTACATATTCGTCACTTATGCGTGACCTCAATGAAGCAAAAGAGCAAGCACATAAGCACTATATTAGTGGACTGTGTAGGGATGGTAAGTCCAATAATTACAAGAGGTTGTGGCGCTACATCAACAATATGAAGGGGGGACATGCAAAAGATTCTGTTAGGGTGTTACTGGAGGATTCTGGCAATTTGAGGCATCGTGACGATGACAAAGCAAATTTGTTAAATTATTTTTTGGGAAGGTTTTCACTCCACCAACTTTATCTGCTGTTGGTCCTCAGTCAAAAAATTCGGATACCTGCTTGGATGCATTTTTAACTCGGCAGAAAAGTTTTGTCATGGTTGTGCAGAATGCCCAACTCTGGTGTCTTACTTCGGATGGTTTTTCTTTCAAATTTATAAAACTTTTCCCAGTGGTTTTTTCCAAGTTTTTGTACATCATTATGAAGAAATCGCTGTTAGCTGGTCAGCTTCCGGAAAGATGGAACCATGCATATGTTTGCCCCATACCCAAAAAAGGTGATCCCACTTTGGTGACTTCTTACAGGCCGATCAGTTTGACCAGCCCTTGTTGTAAAATTTTGGAGCATTTAATTTTAGACCATCTTAAATCCATTCAAGACTTCGCAGCATTTTTACACCCATCACAACATGGGTTCAGGAGGGGTTATCCCTGTGAAACTCAGTTAGCTAGCTTTGTTCAGCGTGTGTCTAATGTGCTAGATAAATCTGGACAAATGGATGCAATCTTCCTTGACTTCCAGAAAGCTTTTGATTTGGTCCCACATCAAGCGCTGATTGGGAAACTTGAGAAATTGAGCTGGATCAGCCAGGTGCTTCCCTGGATTACTGATTTTCTCAGATGGCGAAGCCAGAGTGTACATTTACACACATTCTTTTCCAAAGTTGCAGCCGTGACATCTGGGGGACCGCAGGGCAGTGTTTTAGGGCCGGCTTTGTTTTCTGTCTATGTTAATGACTTGCCACCTTTACTTGATTGTCATGTGTATTTATTTGCTGATGACTGTTTGTTTCCTGGGAAATTCGCTTGGCTGAAGATGCAGGAGTGCTCCAAAATAACCTTGTTCTGATTTCAGAGTGGTGCACAAAGTGGGGGATGAAGTTGAGTGTTGAAAAATGTGCAGTTGTTCGTTTTACAACCAGGTACAGGCCAATTCAATTTAGGTATTCCGTCGACAACATAGACTTACCTGCAGGGATGGGTACGTATTATACGTCACGTCATATACGGTATATTTATACGTTTTATACGTGGTATAATACGCACGTATAAAACCCCAGTATAATACGTGCGTATAAAACCTAAAACAACGTGGCACATCATTTTGGGGTGCATTTTTCCCACGATATCATTTTTAGCAATGTCAGGTTGATTGAATGAAACGTTTTCCAGAAATCACCAAATTTAGACTGACTAATTATTCAAGATTGCTTTCACAATCTGTTTTCATACCAGCAGGTAGGTACTTCTTGTGATTTTTGGTCTTCCACGAAACTTTTCTTGTTTCTTTTTATTATTATGCAGGTGGCAGAAATTGAAGCACCAGAGTTGAATCAAACATGCTAGAGGTGTCAGATTTTGACATCGGCCAAAAAGAGGATCTTTAATTTCTACAGCATAAAAAATTTGCAAAAATCTTAGCAATTTTCACATGTATGGGTACATTAATTTCGCTGATACTGTTCAAGCAGATACAAGTGCTTCTGCCAAACCACTTTCCACACATAGGCCTTCCTAATATACATTTCAAAACGTTCTCCAGTGGTATTGCTCTTGCCTGCAGATAATTGCAATTTTCAAACTGTTTGGACAAAAAAAGAAGCACGCAGGCCTCCTTGTACAACCACTTACAACTGCAGTGGAAGAAACATTGTTGTGGGAACCCATACATGGGTTTTTCCCATTCAACTGTTGCCTCCTAAACTTGTGTTTCATTCTTATGCAGGCGGTAGAAATTAAAGTGCCAGATTGCAACCAATCTTTCTGGAAGTGTCAGATGTTGGCCTTGGTTCTTGAAGAGGATCTTAAATTTCCGCAGCATAGCTTTTTCACTAAAATCTGAACAGTCACAAATTTTTTACATGTATGGGTAGGTACATTGTTGTATCTTCCAGTGAACATACAAGCAGGTATGATACCTTTTTGTATGTCAAGTGGGCCCAATAGAATTTGGCCTACTTGACTAAAAACTTGAGAATGATTTGTATCTGGAAACGAAGTAGAAGGTTGAGGCATGGGCAGACAAAAAAAATTTGATTTTTTTTTTCTTCAAAAAGTCCACGTGTTTTGATTCTTGCTGCTACATAACTTGGAACAACAAAATCAAAAAAGAAAAGTCCAAGAACACCATGCCGTGGTGGTTTATCCGATGAAGATCCTTCTGAGGAACAGAAAAATAACTTACATTTCTGAGTTCACTCCAAGAAGTTGGACTTGGAAGCACTCTTTGTGAAGTCAGTCTGGGGAGC
Source organism: Sinentomon sp. SZTP_YWyxl (assembly GCA_030068105.1). NCBI lineage: Eukaryota > Metazoa > Arthropoda > Protura > Sinentomata > Sinentomidae > Sinentomon > Sinentomon sp. SZTP_YWyxl. The sequence continues at coordinate 5,557 of JASGXE010011838.1, forward strand.
TGTCCCTTTTTCCAAAAAGATTGTTTTTGCATGAACCGCGGCCTTTTGCTGAGTGGTTTGATACCCCACATGCCCTGTAAGGTTTTATACGTTTTCTACAACGTATTATACGTGCGTATTATACGTCACGTATTATACGTGGGTTTTCTACGTTTACCCATCCCTGCTTACCTGTCTGTGATAGTTTCAAATATTTAGGTGTTACTTTAACTAGTACCCTTACCTGGGGTAAGCATGTTACTGAGGTACTTAATCGTGCAAATTCTGCTTTGTTTTTCGTCCGTCGAACCTTTTACCGTGCAAATAAAGACACCAAAGAAAAAGTTTATTTCTGTCTGGTTAGGTCTTTGCTGGAATATGCATCCTCAGTGTGGGATCCTTACCATGCTTCCTATGTTGAGCGTTTGGAGGGAATTCAGAGAAAAGCAGCACGGTTTGTGACTGGTAGATTTGCTTCTCGCGATAGTGTTTCAGATATGTTGACCAATTAGGCTGGTGTGCTTTGGCGAATCGCAGGAAAGTTGCAAGGCTTGCAGGAATTTTCTTAGCCCTAAACAATGTGGGGGGATGGTCAAACTTTAAGGAATTTTTGTATCCGCCAACTTATTTGGGTAGGCATGATCACGAATTTAAACTCACGGCAGGTAAATCTGCGAAGTATGTTGGCTTGTATTCCTTTGCTGTCAGGTCAACCAATGAGTGGAATTCTCTCTCTACACATGTCTTCGGTGAGGGTCGTGATATTAGTGTTGTGACTTTTAAGCGGAACCTTGTGCAGTTATTCTCTAACAAGCTGCCCTGATGTCTTTTCATTGTTTTGGTAATTTTTGTAAAATATCTGATCATGGCATGTTGACTGCAGGGTTACCACAATTTTGTTAATTTGCGCCGGAGTTCTCTCCTTGCAAATCAAGACAAATTATTATTATTTTTTTTAGTCGTTGAATCAGTGTTCATGGGGGGATCCCCTGGGGGAAGCCAAAGAAAATTGTGTGAAATTCATACTTCTTTTTACATCACTAAACAACTGTCATGCTGCAAACATCGATAGAAAAAAAATCAAGGAAAATATCGATGAGAATGCGATTTTGATTAAGATGGTTAGCAACTGAGAGAAAACCAGTGCCTTGATTATATGCCTCTTCGATGATCAAATTCTCAAAGTCGTGTGATTTGAGGAGCTCCCGTCTTACGCCCTGCTGCCACTCCTTGTATGACTTGACCATGATTGACTTGTCACCTGCATTGCTCAGGAAAAGGAATATTGAATGTCTGAAAAAATGGAAACAATATTATTAGGCATGAATTTATTAATCAGGCCAATCTCAGTACCTGTTGTTGTGCAGTTATATTTCCGTCTACACAAAGACTTTTGCCAATTCAGTAAAATTTCTAGCAATGTCCCAGTTTAGAAACCAGGGTTGGGTTTTGGCCGGCAAAAATTGGTTTTGTCCGAGCCGGTGGACAAAAATGGTTTAAACCGGTTAAAACCAGCCAAAACTGGTTAAAACCCCAAAACCAGCTACCCATAACTGCCAATGCATCTTCATTCATGGAAAGTCAACAGTTCACATTAAATGTGGGATTATTAATACCCACTCGATATCTAATTTTCCACTGTGCACATCGAAAAAAAAGTTTTGCAAACCTGCCTTCGTAAATTTAGGTATACCTACAAGTGATGTTTCGCCCCCCACAGATGGAGCCCATTAAGTATCACAAAATGCAGATTTTTGGGGTCTGGACCGATATTAGTGAAAGCTGATGAATCCTTGACAAAGATTGACAATAATTGCAACATTCTCTGCATCAAACCTCACTCATTTTTAGTTTTGACCAGTTTTGTCCGGTTTTAACCAGTTTTGACCGGTTGAAACGATTTTGTCCAAGCCGGTTAAAACCGGCCAGTTTAAACCAGGACCAACCCTGTTAGAAACACAACATGAGCACAGTGTGTTTATTTTCATGCTTGGCATTATGATTCAATAGATTGTACAGCTCACAAAGGACCTATAAAGAGACAGATTGCAGACTCTCACACCATCTCTATGCAATTGCAAAGAGTTACCTTGCGGAAGCTGGAGCAAAATCGCACTGAAAGTGTTTGTTGTGCTGCATGTTATGCCGGACAACTTTTACACCCCTTTAACCTGAAAAAAAAAATCCACCAAAAACAAAAAATTGAAGCATAAGAGTACGAGTGTATCCCTGCTGGCTGTCAAGCCTCACCAAGGCGAGCCAGAATACTAAAATTCAACATGCACAAATCTGTGATGGCCTGAAACATGCTCACAAAAACAGATTTTATAGGGATTTGAGAAATACGAATTTCACTTTATGTGCCCTCCTCCCTTTAAAAGGGCAGTTACACAGTGGTCATTTTTTGTTTTGATTGAAAAAGTGGAATCTGAAACAAAACAAAAAATGGAGAAAAGAACCAGATAACAAAAAACAGTTTGTGACTTTTGTGAGATTGCTGGTTGCAAAGGAGAACAACTGATCTCTCCATTTTCAAATTGCAATTTTGGTTTTTTTGCATATTATTTTTCTGCATATTTGGATGATCTTGTCTACGAAGCATTTTAGCCAAATAAGCTGAATATTTTCCATTGTGTGGGCACATCAAATATCCGCCCCATGCTCATCAGCTTTTAAAAATCTTGTCAAGTGAGAGAACTGATTAGGTACCAATAGCTGTTCGTCAGCAAATCATGAAACTGATGCAACTTGTTATTTAGTGAAAGAAGAAATATCTCACGAGAAATGTTTTCTTTAACAAGTTATAAAAAAGCATTCTGACATGCTGTGTCTGGAACTCTTCTGAAAATCTTTAAAATTCCTCTGCAAAATACCATTAAGAAATAATTTTCCTCGTAATCTATCCTCTAATTTGATGAATTTACCACTCCCTGAAAGGCTGTGAATTGAATTTTACAGATTTTGCCACCATACATACACAACAAAAGTTCAAGTAAATACACAACAAGGGAACAGAAATAAATGAAGCTGATAAAAATGCTGGTTCCTACGACAAGGAAACGGTACAATAACTGATCAAAGGGACTTAATTTTATTATTAATCAGCCATGCTCACAACGCTTTGAGTTGGACAGGCAGGAAAATCTCCACCGAAGAATTGGAATGCTCAATGGCTTGGAGAACACAGTTGCAGGCAGTAGGTACATTCCAATCAGAGATTGCATGCAAAAGGCAGGAAATTTTTCCAACATCTTTTTTAAGGACAGGGGCCTTGTCTTGCGATTATTGCGGACATGCTGCTTTTCCTTCGATAGTCTCCAACGACAACGGGAGCGGCACAGTGCTGGATATGTTCAAACGAGCACATTTGCAAGCTAAATGGGGTCCCCAGGATGTCGCTGCATACTCCAAAATGGGCCTAAGGCAAAATAGGCAATCCCATCGTATTTCAGTGGGACACTTCCTAAAGTTCTTTTTGATGAAGTCCAGAGCACAGTCGGCTTTTTTAAACACAAGAAATTGCCTCGACCAATCGAGTTTACTGTTGAAAATAAATCCCAGTAATGTTGAAAAGGGTTGCGGTGACTGGGGCTGGTCACACAGAATATACACATAGAAGAGTTAACTTTTCTTTATTGAACTGCAACAAAACTGAACAAGCGAACATTTGGTCGGGTTCAGCTTCATGGAAGAAGTTGCACACCACTCATCAATTGCTGACAAATCAGCTTGCGTCTGTCTGCAATTGTCCAAAAAGCTGTCAATTTCTGATTGAATAAGACAGTGTCATCATTGCAAGCTGTTCTGACGTGACACTTGACCCAAAAAGGGGACATACGGGATGGAGCTCTCAGAATGATAGCTTTTTGTTATGAGCATACCATGGCAAAGATGTGTGACCAATGGTGAAGTGAACAATGGATGCACAAACAAATTTCTGAAAGGCTGGCTTTTTTCCACAAATGAATTTCTGAAAGGCTGGCTTTTTTCCACAAATGAATTTCTGAAAGGCTGGCTTTTTTCCACAAACGAATTTCTGAAAGGCTGGCTTTTTTCCACAAACGAATTTCTGAAAGGCTGGCTTTTTTCCACAAACGAATTTCTGAAAGGCTGGCATTTTTCCACAAACGAATTTCTGAAAGGCTGGCATTTTTCAAGACCGAAGTCAAAAATTTCATGCTAGCATTGGAAAGGCAAGCCATGGATTGCAAAAATTTTTGGATGGCTTTTTTCCACAAACAAATTTCTGAAAGGCTGGCTTTTTTCAACAAATGAATTTCTGAAAGGCTGGCTTTTTTCCACAAATGAATTTCTGAAAGGCTGGCTTTTTTCCACAAACGAATTTCTGAAAGGCTGGCTTTTTTCCACAAACGAATTTCTGAAAGGCTGGCTTTTTTCCACAAACGAATTTCTGAAAGGCTGGCATTTTTCCACAAACGAATTTCTGAAAGGCTGGCATTTTTCAAGACCGAAGTCAAAAATTTCATGCTAGCATTGGAAAGGCAAGCCATGGATTGCAAAAATTTTTGGATGGCTTTTTTCCACAAACAAATTTCTGAAAGGCTGGCTTTTTTCCACAAACGAATTTCTGAAAGGCTGGCATTTTTCCACAAACGAATTTCTGAAAGGCTGGCATTTTTCAAGACCGAAGTCAAAAATTTCATGCTAGCATTGGAAAGGCAAGCCATGGATTGCAAAAATTTTTGAAGAAGAACTTGCACACTGCCGGAAACCTGCAGGAATGAAGCAATCACACATCCCATGGGAAAGTCAAAATATTCTTTTATGTCAGTGCATTGAAAGCAAGATCAGCAAGTTGTGTAATCTTCCAACTTCTCTTCTCCCCCCCCAAACAAAAGTAGCAGCTGCATGGAAAAAACCTTTAAGGCAAAAAATCACAGAACATTTCAGACCTAACCTGAAATCAATGCCATCTACTTTACCGTGGTAGTCCAAAAAGCCACGAAGAATATCAATAAGACCTGTTGGCATTTTATCCATCTCATCAAAAATGAACAGTGTCCGCTTGCATTCCGACACCTTAGATTTCACTTTCTGTATCAAATCCAACTAAAAATTTATAGAAATTATGAATCTGAGTTTTTTGTGATGAATAAACGAATGGCCAAATGCAAACACCAACGGCGGTAATTTCAATCGAGGCTAAACCTGCAGTTGCGACTTCAGTCCTAACTTTTCCGAAAATTTGCATGCGAATTTTCGGAAAAGTCAGGTCTAAAGTCTCAACTGCAGGTTTATCCTCGATTGAAATTAATTACCGCCGTAAAGGTCACATCCGATTGAGATAATGGGAGTGGGGGGCACAGGCCTGAACATTTAAAATCAAATCACTGCAAAGAAACATGAAAAGCTAAAACTAAAGGGATAACATCTGCCTAAAGAGGGTACCGGAAAAGAAAGAGCTAAGATTCTTTGAGTGAACACCCCAGTAGGGAATTCCCAAAAGCTGAGAGCCACCCTTTTCAAAATGAGTGCCTGCATGAAAGGGTTCATGACACATAAATGTCTACACTTTTTCGCCTATAAACAGGACTCTACCCCTCGGTATGATCTTAGGCTTATACTAAATATAAAAAAGGCGATAGCTGCGTTATCTTAGGCTTTTGGTACAAAATTAAAAAAGGCGATAGCTGAGTTACAAACGCTAACCTTTTGATGATGACTAAGACGATCCTCGATTGGAAAATGAACAGATGCCATAAAGTGATGCACGTACTTGCTATCCATGCCCTTTTTGAATATGCTCCGAGCAACCATCTTGGCAACGTAATTTTTGCCCGTTCCAGTTGGGCCATGGAAACTGATGACCAATGGTTTTTGAGGGTTACTGTTAAGAAAATGGTTCGCTAGTGCACCAACTAGAATATTTTGAACCAAATGCTGTCCAAAGAGATTCTTTGAGAGCTCCGACCGGAGGGCTGAAATCATCAAAATTAGAAAGGATGTTACATAACTAAATGTTTGCATTTCTTAATGTGTCAGAGTTGTGGCAGGTACTTTGCTGATGTGGGATTGAATGAAGCAAATGGTCAGGTGAGGTCGTCCTTTGTGAGTAAGCAGGACAGCAACTTCAGCTTACCCTTTCGCCAGGCATTTTCTGCATCAGGCCACAGGAAATCCAACGCTCAAACCCAGTGGAGGGGCAAATCAATTTTTAAGCTGTTTCCATAGCTTAAACTATGCTCTATTTGTGGTGGTCCAAGTCTCTTTCCGTGGTCATGGCCCAAGTTGCTGAAAAATGTGACAAATCATCCTTCCAACGGTTAATCAAGGCTCAGTTCAAACTTTCAATACCCTTTTCTGGGATTTTTGTTTTATTCGTGCATTTGCAAAGTGAAGAGGAAGCAGCAGCAGAGTTCATGTTTCGATTTTTTATTTTACGTGTGCAATCGAACCATCAGGGTCTGTCCCAAGCAGGTGCAACCTTCTCACCACCCTCCAGAAATGCCTACGATTTTTATTAACAAAAAAAAAACAGAGATCAACCAATACAATGAAGGGGATTGGGGGGAACGATTGCCATTTCTCTCTTCTGACACCACGTGGAGTTTTTTTTATCTGCAGCAATCTTATCTGCTGTGCCATTGTCATTCTACACCAATTTTATGGTGTTTTTGCCAAGGTCAAACACTGGGCTGTTTTGGCAAAGTCAAACCTGCCCCTGTTTTGGGGTTAATTCCTCCCCGGTGAGAGATTGAGGTTGTCCAAATTTCCAGTTCACAACATTTTTTCTTATCTTTGTCCTGGATTTTCCTTTGTGTTCAAATCACAGTCTCCTAAAGATTGGGTAAAGTTAAGTCCGGGCACCTTCTCTCTTGTCAAGAAAAATACCGACATTCCTGTTGCGTGCACAGTCTCTTAAAGATTGGGTAAAGTTAAGTCCGGGCACCTTCTCTCTTGTCAAGAAAAACACCGACATTCCTGTTGCGTGCACAGTCTCTTAAAGATTGGGTAAAGTGAAGTCCGGGCGGCGGGCACCTTTTCCAGCAATGAAATTAGAATTGGATCTACCCAGCCCAAGAATGCCCAGGCTACCCAGGGCCAGGGTCTAACTCATCAAATTTTCTTCCTGCATGCTCTTCATGGATCAGGTAGACATGTGAAGGCCACACGTAGTATTATCGTCAGAAATGAGGTTCACATTACAAGAAGAGTGGGGAGTGTGAACGCAGTTTCAACCCTTCAACAAGATTCATGATTTCAAAAAAGTAAATTATGCAACTAGCAAAGTGTTCGAAATGCTGGAATATTCCCAAAATTTTCCTCGATATTTCCACCCCACTGGGAAAGTTAAAGGTTATCTGGTAAAGAAAGTTTTTGGGAAAATTTCGATGAAAATTCCCAGGAATAGGTATTTCTGCCTTTTCACACAATCCTTAAACACATTCACGAAATTCCAGGAGGTTCCTATTTTATGAATTAAGCAGCTTGAATTCATGTCGCATGCCTACAGATCATGTTGCATTCATATCCTTGGAGCTACAACTGGTGAATTTTTTGGGAAAGTGTCCAATATCCTTTGTAAAAGCATCCCACTTTTTAGTGAAAGCTCGCACGCATTTTTTAAAAGTAGATAGGGCTCTTCCGCTTAGTGAAAACCATCCTGTTTATTAGTTATCAATCAGGTGGTAGACGCCCTGTAAATGCCAAAACTAACACATTCACAAACTTATTGCGTCTGATATTCCCAGCTCAAAACATCGGTGGTTTATCCCAGTTGC
>JASGXE010011839.1:0-13513 GCA_030068105.1 Sinentomon sp. SZTP_YWyxl
ACATGAAGTCCTCGAGTCAGATTTTAGTGGTAATTACTCCTGGAGATTATTATTATTATTATTATTTTTTATTATTATTGCATTCAATACTGTCACAACGTTTATGGTGACAGAACGTAGAGCAGAACTCCGAGTCAAAAACACACAACAAACATCAAACAAGCAGACAACAAAACAATAGCGGGGCAGGTATCAGCAGTCACTAAATTAAAAATGGGCAAGTGGTTAGGGATAACTAGCTCAAAAAGGGCAACATCGATCCAAAAATTATAAAAGGTTGAAATGGGATGATTTCGGTGCTGGATACCCGACAGATGTAGACGCAACAAGGTATGGAAGGGTTTGAGCAAAGGAACTAATCATAAGACCATGACACAAGAGCATCAAGGTCAGCATGCAGGAGGTCAACATTTTAAGGGTCGGTAGTCACTCGAGAAATTATGACATCGAGCGCATACAGACGCAAGATGCTTTTGCATGCTTGTGGTAGATCGCTTTTGTGAACAAGAAATTGAAGCGGTACGCCCAATTTAAATTGGTCATTTAATTCTGGTAGGAGTTGGCCTATATTCAAAAGTTTTGCGTTAACTGGAGACATAAAACGACATTTAGCGTCGGTGCTGCTATGGCCCAGTGGTCTAAGACGTCGGATTGATATGAGGGCTGTTCAATATCAAGTGAGACTGATACCACTGTGACCCTCCCTTAGCACCTACGGGTCTCGTTTTGACCATATTTAAAAACTCGTTGTTGCGTAGTACTCTGGTCAAATTTAAAGGGAAATGCTCTGGCCTTGTGGATTTTGGATGCATTTGAAAACTACATCGTGAATTAATTTGCCGAAAAATTGTTTATTTTGAAATGTCAGACAAAAGGGAAGTGGTATGATTTTTCGCATTCACCAGGAAAAAAGAATAGTTTCTTATCCATTATGCTGGCGGGGTTGTGCTTTTCGTTCGGGGCTACTTTATGTGATTTTTTCTGTTCTCGAGAAAACAACGGGCGTTTCTTCAGAGAAGTTGACCGAAAAAGCTGCCAACATTGAGCAGAGAACATTGAAGTTATCACTAAAACAGTAATTGAGGATGCAGGGCTGTTGGCAATCTGTAGCGACATCAAAAGCATAAATGGTGAGAGATTTCATAGGATTTGGCAAGATTTCTGGGGAAAAAACGGGTTCGTCATCAGAGGTTCCCAACGCAGGTTTTGCGGAACAACAAACATATGCAATTGAGGGCGTGTACCTGGCCAGGAGACCCACTGAATGTGAACTGCATCAAATCTTAATCCTCACATCGTTAACCTGAAGTTTTTGCTTTTCCCTAAGTTGCAAAACATGTGAGAAGCATGCGCTTTCTCTCAACTGAGATAGAATCAAAGAAAGCGGCAGGTGTTCTGAAGGCCCCCTTTTAAAACACCCTGTAGCACATGTTTACGGACAAGCAGAAATGTAAAACCGGGTGAATCAGTGCAGAAGGGGGTAATTTTGTTGAAAAATCACAAAGCGAACGAAATGGGCAAAGAATACAGAAATTATCACAACAGTCTCACTTGATTTTGAACAGCCTTCGTACAATTCCACCGCTAAAGTTTTCGGGACCCGGGTTCGATTCCCATCAGCCAAACATTTTCTAAGTGGCCCTGGAATTTTCTTTCATTCAAAATTCTTTCTTTTTCGATCACCTTCGGTCATTAAAAGACCAGCTTAGGTTTGGTTAACAGAGTTTAAAAAAGTTTCAGTTTTTAAAATTCAAATAGAAAACAGTTATCAAACTGCTTTACCATTTCTGAGAACGCAAACGACTCGAGGACACTGCTCTGTGTTAACCGAAGATTGATAGGGAAGATAGAATCTAAAGTAAAAGAATTAGCAACGTAAACCTGGAAGGAGCGTAAAATGGCCTGAAGGCATTAAAACACCGCCTTGAATATTCAACTCATGTCCAAACTCGAACATGAAAGGAAAAACTCAATTATGAAAACATGATGGAAGCAAAAACCGAAGGAACCTGCCGTTGTAATGCATCAGGTTGACCAGTGGAAAAGGATCCGACTAGATTCATGTCGGCAATATTGGTAAAATCTTTTTCGACTCTATGCAGTTTTTGTATGTTCGTAAGTTGTATTTCAGTGGTGCGCTATTGTATGTACTAAGATGCACGCCCATCTTAAGAAACAATATAGAGTTGCCTTAGAAAACATATTTTCAAGAAAAACAACCATCAAACTTTTCCAAATTCCACTTTATTTAAACGTTTCACATTTAGACACAGACGGTGTTTTAATCCTTGCTCAGCAATGTTTGAGGAAAACCAGACCCAAACATCTTTACGCAATTACTTCATTAGATTCAAGTTCTTTGGCAACCCTCGACGGATGGACGACATCGTCTCAGAGAATACTTGAATTCATTTTGGAATATCTAAGGCCAAATATATTCTGTAACGAAAATGGATCAGCCACTTCTTCGAATGCTTTAATCGGAGAAGCATTGCGAAGAAGCATGACAGATGAGGAACTTGTACAATTAAATGTTCAGAATATCTCTGATATATCTTTCTCTGGTGTACTCGACCAAGCGTTCATATCACTTGATGCCGAATTTGGAGGAAGTGAGGACACAATATGTATTTGAAACGCTTTCTTGACTTGAAATATTGCAGTTGCACAAGTGTTCCCCTATAAAACTCTATTTATCTGGTTGATGCCGAATTTGATCCTTGTAAGGAAATTTGCGCCGAATTGTCAGCACGTGAACCGAATTTGTTTCTTGGAGAGAAGCATCTACTCGTATACCTTAGTTCAGGTAATGAAGGAAGTTAAGGTATTCTTTATCGGTTTACCGACTTTCGATATGGCAACTTGGCAATTTTCAGTTAGACCATACTTACATAAACTATAAATTCCGAGGCTCGTGGACATTTTATGGCTTTATCGGCTTGTAATACAGAAATTTGGCATTCTAATATGGCGTAGCGTTTCCTTTCATAAACCGACGCCTATTTTTGGAAGAAGTAGGGAAACATGACTTGATATTTTCGTTAGAAAATATTGTTTTACACAATTTCGGTTTCGGTTGACCTCTAACCGAGCCCTTGCAAATCAATAAACAGAATGCAGGATGCAGGGCCCGTGCACAGACGAATCCGCTCATAAGAACCGTACATATAACTGCCATAGGATCATCATTTTCATCAGTTCTGTTCCGAATTCGGTTCCGTGAAACACTAACCGAGCCCTCGCAGATCGGGGAATAAACAGGCAAAATATCGTGGCTAAAATAAGTCCCTATCCACCCTACATTTTCAGAGTTATCAGAAGGAATATTGTCGGAGTCCGACTATTACAAGCCTGTTTTAATGGATATTGCACAGAACAAGAAGGAGTTTGTAAAAAGTATTTTGAGCAAGAAAACAATTGAGAACTTCTCACCCTTGATCCTCGAAACAGATGCATGGACAGACTTACCACAAAAGGCTCGAGTTTCAGTAATGATGATGATAGTTGGTATAGAAAGAGCCATATACGGTAAACTGATTGTCTTGCATTTTAATGGTTAATCGTTCTCTGCTGTTAACGATCTGAAGAAAATAGGACCGGAGCGTAGATTAATTTCTCTTTCTTCCTTGGATTGCAGTCATTTTTTGCTGATATGTAGTCATTGTTCATAATTATTGTTTTACGTTGTGAGTATTGAAAAAACTGTACTATGGTACATCCACTATTATTCAAACGTTTCGCTTTTTCAAAGATTTCACCGTAACATAAGATTCAGACAACCAGATAATGCATTATTGTTTTTAATTCGTACGCTTCCGGAGATATGTATTCCTAAAAAATTTGCACAAGATATTCGTTTTGACTGACCAATTGGGGCAGCATCTATGAAAACAAATTCTCTTCGAGCACTTGACATTGTTTGAAAACCCGCCGTCATGTGATATTTACCTCGACCACTTATCATCGTTATATTTGACATTGCTTTTTTGGAAAGAACTACCTCGTAAGTTTGTCTCACATGATCATTCATAATCACTGTGATAGTTGTCAAATTACATGTGGAAATACGAGGAGGAAAGCAAAACACTTTGAACAAATAACAATAGCAGTTTGATTTGAATTTAAATTTCGCGTGAAAATCCACGACGAAAGGAGATAATAACAAAATGGAACATAGCTTGATTTAGGTTTGAATTGTAAGTGAAAATACTGGAGAAAATGAAATACGACTAAATCCTTTAACTGGTAACATCAGCTAGATTTGTATTTTTGATTTTTTCGCTCAATTTTCATTCAACAGCAATGTGTTGAAATTTAACTTGGACACTTTCTTTTTATCATTTTCATATAATTTGTCGGAAAACTCAGAAAAAAGAATTTTGCCAGTTGAACACTTCTCGCGATTTTGTGATGATATCTTGAGGTCGCAAGAATCATTGAAATTTCTTCAGCTGCAAAAGAGATGCTCAAATTTCTTATAGTCTGACATAATTTCGTGGATAAAACTTGAATAGACTCAAGGTAAACTCTATTTCCATTAAACCCAGGTGCTGCATTGAAAGCATTTATGTCTCAAAGCCTCGACAACAGAGCAGCCTTCAAATGAATTTGTTGACAGAACTATGCATTAACCTGTAAAATCATCGACTGTGTTAAAATTATTGTATCGTTGACATTTAAACTATCATTTACAAAATGGGTTATTTGCTTTTTGGAAATGTTGAATAAGCTTCCAAAAATTATGGTTTTGAACTTTTTTTCATTTGTAGATGTCGTCGACCAGAATGAACCTGACCCAGCCCATGTATGGGAGATCGCACGCAAATTGTTTTACTCCAACTGCGAACAAACACTGACCACGGTTTATCATAATTTGTTCAGTCAGGACGAGCGCAAGATCTTTGAAATGGGAAATTTTTTGGACTTCAATGCAAAGATCGACGGGGACAAAGAGATGATGAGGAATTCGCTGCATGAATTGACAACTGTGTACAATTTTCTGGACAATCCTGGTAAGTAGCACCACGCTACCTCTGCTTTTCAAACGCTTGCAATCAACATTGTTCAATGGCGACAGTGTGCCATAGCCTTGGACATAACCGTTAAACTTGCACACAGAACAATGAATAGAATGTAACCAAAACGATTGCAATTGCGGTTGTGGCGTAGAGAGCCAGCAACAGCCCGTCAACAGAAAAAGATAGGTTTTTCGCAACCCTATGGAGGTGTTATCAAGCAGTCGCTTGCTTAGGCTTGCAACTCTAACGGCGGAGAAATGGGTCCGGCCGAAAACTGCTTCGGTGTTAATTTCGCCCGAATACATATATCGAGGTTTTATTGACTTTCTTGGCAGCACGCGTCATACAATGCGGCCCCATTGAAAATCGAGCTTTTCGCACCGGACTTTCCATCGGATTCTTCTTTCCGCCGTGAGCAGAATTCTCATCATATAACGTAATTGTCTCATTGCTTTCTGGATACATTGCCAACGAACGTAGCAGGTATTGCCTGTATCGGGATAGCATGGAACAATAGAACAGAAAATGTCTGTATTTAGCGGCATCGGTACTGTTAAATGCACGTCATTTTCTCAAAATATTTGCAGTCTAGACTTAAACTCGACAGAAATCGAGATATCGTTGAGAAAATAATGAGAGAAAGAAACAGTAACAACAGAAAAACAATTTTCAAAACAACTTCGCAGTTCCGTGTAAAATCAGTTGGCAATCGAGCTGTCAATAATGTTATACGATGAATCGGGGGTGCAAAAATGCAGGGTGTAAATATGCGTACAGATCAGCATTGAACAAACATTGTCACTAGTGACGGGGTGGACAGATCGATCAGATCATCTGTAGTGGGTGTAGGGTCACGCGATGCGTGCGAGGAAGAGGAACCTTACTTGATTTCTGGAAGTTCAGATATGAGATCAGGAGTCCTCTTCAGAATATTAAAATTGCTTTCTTCTTCCCACAATGCAACGTAACCGCTCCCAATACTAGAGTTTTGTCCAAAGTGGTGTTTTAAGCATTTCCGCTGAAATCAACGATCGCAAATGCAACACCACGAAGGACTCCCTTCTATACGACTGCTTCATGATGATCCTTGAGGATTACGACACAGATGGACCACATAGACCTGGAGGCCATGCTGGTGATTTAAACTAAGAAGAGGCGTCGAATGATGCTACAACTTATATCACTCGCAAATGGATTGGCACGTTGTAAAAATATTGAGATTGCGTGGAATCTTATCTCTTGAAATGCTTAACGAGAAAGATTACCTACAGCGCTCTTGCTCGAACTCTGGTGTCGTTTTCCAAAAACGAAGTAGGGTAGAGCTAAGTACCTCCTTTCCTTCGACAAGTGATGCTAAAATTTACATTTACAGGTGATCAAATACCTGGCGACGGCGCAGTGGAAAAAATCCTCAGTGAAATTCGGGTACCATCGGCTCAGGACTGCCTGGTGAAGTCATTGGTGAATTGTTTAGTACAAGACCGGAGTAGAAAGGCAATAATGAATAACGGGTTCGACTCACTGACTAATGAAGAGAAATCCGGTTTTCTCCAGCAAATCAAAAACGTGCTTGACGTTTTAGGAATATCGTCCCCACAATGTGAGAACTTCATTTTTAATTGATGTTCAGTGTTGAATATATTTTGATTCATACGACCGCTTCGACATGCGATATACGATATACGACATACGATATTTTAATTCACACGACCGAAGATTTGAACTCAGCGAGAGTATGAGAGACCTGAATACCGAATGAGGCATTGAGAGAAGCTCGTTTCCTTGAGCTCATATTATTTAGGAAATTCGCCTTTCAAAATAATAAGAATGAAAAAGCAAAATGGAAAACTCAAAAAAATTCAGATAGGAGTATTTCGCTGTTTGAAAACGAACATCTCAGTGTAGATCATATTATGTTTCTAAATATACTAGAAGTAAAGTCTTGTCTGGTAGGAGAGCTTCTGTGCGTTGTTGTTAATAATTTACACAATTTCAAATTATAACTAAATAGATAAATACACGCCAGTCTCCGTGGGTAATGATCCCAGAATTTTGCACGGAATGTTTAACGATATCGCAGTTGGTTTGCAAAATATCAACTTACCATATTTGGATAATTTTCTATCTGAAGCATTTGTTAAAGCGTTGAATCAAAAGCGATTTGAAACGCTAGATGAAAGTGGAAAGGCAGCAGTACTGGTGATGGGAATGATATGGGATAACGCGTGTCGACGTAAGTTTGTAATTTTCCAGTTTCAATGTGATTTTGCTTCAGCAGATGCGTTATCACGCAGAGAGACAACTTGTTGAAAAGTGGCTGTTTAAAATGGAGAGATGATGCTATAATGAAAGGGGCAAAATAAAAACATATGATCACTCTATGGAACAGTTGGGACAAAATGAGCAGTGGCCAAAAAAAATAAAACCAGCCAAAAAGGTTTTGATCTCTTCATAGTCAGTAAATCGATGTCCAAAAGGATTGTAGAGGAAAAAATGATATTTACCCCTATCCAGAAATAGAGAGATCAAATATGTACATTTATATCACTCTATGGAACATTTGGAACAAAATGAGCAGTGGCCAACAAAAATTAAAACCAATCAAAAAGGTTCAGATCTCTTCATTCTCAGTAAATTGAAATCCAAAAGGATGGTGAAGGCAAAAATCATATTTCCCCCTCTCTAGAATGAGAGTGATCAATCACGAACTATTTGCATTTATACACTCTGTGGAACATTTGGAACAAGTGAGTAGTGGCCAATAAAAAATAAAACTACTCAAAAAGGTTTTGCTCTCTTTATACTCAGTAAATTGTTGTCCAGAAGGATGATTAAGGTAAAAAGATATTTCCTCCTACCCCAATAAATTCTCATATTTACGAGTATTCATAGCCGCTCCAGAGCTCACCGCCTTTTTAAACAAAAGTAACCGTTTTAAAATGGCAAGCGGCGGTGTGGCGCTGAGGGACGGTGGCGGTTTATGCGATTTTGTAATAGTGCTTTTTTCTCATGATGCCATTAATTTCGGGCGAGGTTAAATCTCATGGAGAACAGACATGATAGAACGCTGATTCTCTTTGAGGTTTAGTTGGATGGTTTGTAACCATGAAGCGTTTTAAATTAGATATACACGTTTACTGGCATGAATTGCTGACAACATTACATTCTTCTCAAATTTCACGCGATGAATAACTGTGCATTTGTCATCTACATTTGGTTGTGGGATTCTGATGACATGGCTTACTCCCCATTACGTTTTCGAATAGCTGTCTCAGGATTTTTCTGTGGTTTTGGGGGCTTTTTTATTTGGTATTTTTCCACACGTTTCCATATGTGTATGATCTCGTATTAAAAGTTGTTAGCATTTTACGTGGAGGATCAGTTAGACCATCAGCGAATCAATGCTAAGTGCTTCCTGTGATCAGATTAACTATGGGCAAGGACAAAGGGGAAACAGTAGTTGAAAATTGGGGAATGCTCTTGCAATCACAGACAAATTTTAATTTCGTCGCATTTAATCTTCGTCGCCTTTGAACTTCAAGCTCTTTGCATGATTCTTGTGTGCGCCAATCGCTTTATTAAAGCCGATTTATTTATCTCAGACCTCTTATTGTCGTTGGTGGGCATAAGGACAGATATGATGGACCATTATTGAGCCATTTCCTGAATGCATTCTAAACGGAAATCGCGTCTCGGATTGAGTGACCGCGTAGCAGAATTCAATTGATCGCTGTTGTCAATCTCATTCATTTGCCTATCCCCGAATTTCTATCGATAAAAATAGAGCTTAATTGATCCATTTACCCCAGATAATACGCGTTATTTATTATTCCTACACAATTCGCAGAGATTGCTGCCAGTGGAATTAACCTGCTCACCACTGCTTCCCAACAGAAAGGTTTTACACAGGCACTTGATGAGGTAGCAGCCAAGGCAGGCACGCTGCCTGGAAATTTCGAAATCAAGGGATTTGACGGAAATCCAGTGGACATTGGTAATATTAGTCTTGGCAACATCATGAGAATCGCTTTCCTTCAGTTTCCGAGCCTTGAAGAAAAGGAAAAACCACAACGGCTCTTGGAATTCAAGGAAATATCAGACAATTTGAATCGATCAATCGAGAAGTTTGGTGAGTGGAACTGCCTTTACTAATTAGTGCATCCCAAGATGCACTAAATTGTTAGAGTAATGATTTTAAATATCACGCGACAGAGATGTATGTACAATGATGTGTTCACGTAAAGTATCGAAAGTTTCTCATTATACAGTGAGTTGTGAACATATTGAAGCTCTTTTTGTCTGTGTTGGCGATTTTGGTCTCTCCTTCCCAGGTGTTTTCATTGTTGAGCGATAATTTTTCTAGTGAAGCTTAGTTCTGGAAGTGTGAGTGAAGCATTGGTAAGGCAGCCTGAAAGATGGATTACCCAATATAGTCAACTAGGTATCTATCGAATTACAAAGGCTCTCTTATGTGGTGGTTATAAGCAATTCTGCTGTGTATAG
Source organism: Sinentomon sp. SZTP_YWyxl (assembly GCA_030068105.1). NCBI lineage: Eukaryota > Metazoa > Arthropoda > Protura > Sinentomata > Sinentomidae > Sinentomon > Sinentomon sp. SZTP_YWyxl. The sequence continues at coordinate 9,522 of JASGXE010011839.1, forward strand.
CGACCAGAAAACGGAATGATTTTTCCTGAGCAACCAACCTTGTCATGCGTGTGAAATCCTGCGAGTGGCAGGCCGAAACTGATATCGATGGTTTAGGTCTGAAATATTGGCAAACAAACATGTAGGTACACAGCAAAGCTGTTACTGTACGAATATTTCTGGGCACCGGAGAACATATTTCCGGGTAGATGCAATCTGTTCCCCGCAAGTTCTGAAACCAAATTTCAGTGTTATCTCTCAGAGTTTTCAACTATGAAACAACTTGTCCGACAAAAATGAAAAAAAAACGAAAATAAAATTGTTCACTGATTTTGTCTCGTGTAAGAGTCATACGTGTAGGATGAGAGTAGTGGTAAAACTTAGACGAACACTTACACAGCTAGTTTGGACATAACAGCTTGATGGCCTTTATTTTTATCAATTAGTTCAGTCATAGTTGTTTAACATTTATTTTTAACTACTCTTATGTCATTTTAAAAGTTCGCTCGATATCGTCCCCTCCTATGCCGTCGCCTGCGATGTCATCATCTCGCATCTCATAGCATCTTTCGCAGCCTGAGAATTAAAATTAATTTTCAAGCTTTTATGTAGAAAGATGAGAACCAATGCAATTTCAATGTTGGTCGACTTTTATTTTGGAACACCATTTTCATAGATGCAAACAAATATGCAGCTGCGTGCCCTCTGGCGCCTTACGTGTTTGAGTTCATAAGACGAGGAAAGAAAAGCATTGGCCAGAATATCGCCAAGTGTGATCGAAGGATTTCTCACGATGATGCCAAAGAATGACAAGGACCGTTTTCAGGCCGTATTGAATTTCATGGGCTCTTTGGAATATGTGCCAATGAAGGGGGATCCAGAGGCGAAACTTTATTTCGTGATGTTCGTTGAACGATTGAAGTCGACGGCAGATCGTGAGTTTGAAAATGCATAATTCATGACATTTGAGTACAGAGTAAAAATGAGTACAGGGTGTCTGAAAAACACTTCGTAAAGATTCGTAGAGTCGTTCCTGATACCAAAACAAATCGAAATTAATTCGTTAAAAAATTTTCCGGCTCCCCATTTCTTCATTATCCCCCTGAAATTCCCCAAAATGGGGCCATTTGGGGTACGTATTGTGTTTACGAGGAAAGTAAGATTTCAAAGTAGAACCGTACATTTTCTGGACCGGTTCTACGGGGCAAGAGAAGCATAAAATGATATGTGACAAATGGTCTGTACCCTCGGACCATGTTCCGCATATTGCCCCACCCACAATCCAAAAAAGTCCAAATTGTGGTTTTTCCCCTACCCCCACCACGGCGTTTGCCTGCCTAAGCACGCTGGTTTGCACACATAAAAGACTCTGTCCATGCCTGTTATACCGCCGAACGCACTTAATTGGTTCCCAAACTTAAAGGGATTAATTTTTATTTCCCCGCACCTGCTTTTGTCTTGGAAGCACCAAAACGTTCCAATATGTTTTTGGTAGTCAAATGAATTTGCATTGAATTTTCGTAATTTGTTTGTTTTTTTTAATTTTTTAAGGGGGCTTTTCCCTAAAAAGAAGGAGAAATTTCTCCTCCCTCCTTTCCCTAAAATTGGTAAATTACCTTCCAACCCTTTCCCCTCCTTTCAAAATTCCTTCTCCTACAATCTTTTTTGTTTATAACTTCTTTTACTTTCTTCAACTCTTTCCATAAATTAACTTTCCCTAAACCGCCATCCGCTATCCCTCTTTTAATCTCCCCCAACTTTTTTGGTTCCAATCAAAGGGTTATTGTCTATTCATTAACGTGCGAAAAATAAAGCTCGTTCGCCCGAAATCCTCTCCTTCGAGCCGCATGATGAGAACATACGTAATATTATCCTCGCACACATGGTAGGGAAAAGTGGATCTTTTAGCCCAGTTTGTTTACGATTCTGTCATCTCCTGGGTTCAGGAACACACACTTTGTGAAATGAGGTACCCTTACATTAGCGAAGAGGAAGATAAACATAACACGTTTGACACTGTAATACCATCTAGTTCCCAGGGTTTGTTTCCATCGAAGTCGTGAATTGACAGAATGGGGAACAAATGATATAACATGTCCTTTCTGTTTTGGCGCATCCTGCACGCACTGATCACTGTTGTTCTATTCACTACTTTAGGTTAGTGTCTCGGCATTGCGAATTTCCAACTGCTTTCCTTTCCAGGGTCATTGAAATTGGTCAAAGAACGGTTATCGTCTCCGAATACCGAACTCGAAAAATCATTCCTAGCTTACTTGTTGGGTCACAATTTTTTCCCGCAACTCAGAACGTCGAACCCATTGATCGGTTCGACGATTGATGCTTTTTTCAGGAGAAATCGTGCGCCAAATAAAGAAAACTGGGTATTAGGTGAGATGCCATCGATGAATAATTTCCCTTTCGATCAGCTAATTCTGCAAAACAACGGTAAGTGATATCGAAGGGTCTGTCCTCATCATTTACTTGCTTTCTAACATATGTAATAAAATTTCAATAGAATTTTAATCCTCCAATATGTGTTTTTCTTAATTTATCATGCGTAACCGGATATCCGGCCGATGTGGATCTGTTGTTCGACGCTTCAGCTTATCTTGATTAAAAACATATCCACATTTCGATCATATGAGCTTGTCAACAGATAAACCTCTCATTCTATTCGCATTGGTTCTTCCTTCCTTCGTTCTGCCTTTGTTCACAGTGATGCGCTCTGTGTCAGCATTCCAACGACATAGGGGCTCGCATTTCTGTTTCTCTGAAGAACCTCCCATCTGTTACCTAATCCAGGGCATTGACAGAACGGCTGTTATGGGCTTAAGTTGGAAGACAAGTCTTGCAGGACGTTCAACCAGAATTCGGCGGTTTCCATATGCTGGTCCTGGCTGACGATGTCCTTGTTGCAGATGACTCCAATTTCCCGTTGAAAATAACACGATACGGATACTCTTGCTGCTGGCACATATCAATGCTTAATCGCCCTAAGACATCACTGACTTACAGAATACATGAACACAATCACTATGTCGCAAGTCACCTTCTCATGGCGAATCAGGATTCTAGAAATGGGAATGAAGTTTGTCCGACTCAAAACCATATTCATATGTCCACTTGGCGTTTTTCCTGAAACTGGGCATTGATCAATCCCCTTGTGAATCCAGTGGCGGATGCGGAGTCTGAAAGAATGATACAGATCAAGAGAAGTCATCAAACATCATAGGAATTCGAGCAGTTGTGCCGTGATGCATAATGAACACCAAAGAGTCCATCATTTCTGCCGACTACGAAGACTCAAGTGTTTTCCCTGCCCATCGAAAGTTTACGACCGGAGAATTCAGTATTCTTCCGCAAACAAAATCACAGCAATTGGGAGGCCACATCGTCCGTCGACTTTTCTTCATTCCACGCTGAGTACCCGTATGCATACACGGTCGCTACGAAAACGTCCTCCAACCGACAGAGAAACGAAGATAATCATAATCTTGTCACAAGGGCCACACAAAAGGGGACAATTTCCTTGACACCTGAACTAAAATTGCCCTTTATTTAGTTCAATCGCAGGATAGAACGCAATATCAATATTCCTCTGTAGAAGACCAACAAGGAGGCTATAAAGAGGAACCTTTCCTATGTCAGGTTCTAGGAAGCCAACGTAGACAGACCAGCACGCAGGACTGTGACCTAACCTGATCGAGAAGCTGAAATGTACCCCGTCAGGGAAAAGACCAGATATCCTGCGAAATATTGATTCGAAATGCCAGTCACTTACAGTCCACAGATATCCTAACGTATCGGCAAGCAGTCCGGAACAGATTCAGTATTTGATGGCAATGGGTGATGTCTCCTTGGATTCCTCAGTTTGCACCACAATTTTGATGAGTATCAACAATTGTAATTATCTGGACGAACAGTTCGTATAAATATACTGGTACCGTCACGTACTGAGCATATTTTGCGAAATGTGAAAGATAATCTGAAATAATGGAAAGAAATTAAAAAAA
>JASGXE010011840.1:0-14681 GCA_030068105.1 Sinentomon sp. SZTP_YWyxl
TTCTTGACTTACTTGCCGCATACTACTTGTAGGATTGATTCCAACATTGCCATCACTGCTGTTTCATGCACTTCATCAGTCTCTGACTTCGGTGCTCCTGATCTGCTTCGAACCATAAAAGAGTAAGTTTCTCTCAATTTCGGCTCAATTCGACAAAATGTTCTGCGTTCAGGATGTTGACGGTCAGGACATCTGAGTTCAGACATTCTGGCTGCTGCGCTAGCATTTCCTTTCCACAACCCATAAATCAGCAACATACCCACGAATTCACTGTTCGTGAATTCAGCTGCCATTGTAACACATTCATTGATTAAAATCCAGAAAACACAAATACTATTGGGAAAAATAAAGCATCACATGACAATTGCCACTATTGGTCAATTGCCACCATTGATCAACAAATCGTTCAGACATCATCTTATTTGTCACGTCGACTACAAAATAGTTTCCCAGAAACGAAAATTCCTCACAAACTGCGAAAAACAAAAGCGAGACCTGGCCATGACTTCTGAAACACCCTGTATTTACCAGAAAGTTTTTTCACAAGTTACCCTTTTCAAAATGAAATTGCACTTTTTGTGACAGATCATTATTTTTTTCAATTTTTGAAGTGATGTAGTTCATTTTGGATGCAGCAATATGGTTCCTCCATAAAAATTTTGCAAGAAGTAACACCATGGCACACTGTTTTCCTAACTTACCGATTGGAAGACGCATAGTCAATGGACCTCTTCCCGTGATGGACCCTGCTTGACATTTCCTTCATTTCTGCATTCCCTTCGCCTCCTCTTTTTTTTTTTTTTTTTTTTTTAAGCAAGCATGCATTTCGCTGGGAAACAAACTGAATTGTGTGTTTGTTTCATGCATCTGCTGCCATATCTCGCAGGATTCGGTCGATGCCTCACTGATACCCATCTCTTGGCTGCTCGAAAAGCAGGTGCGGCGGGTTTCAACAACGTGGAAGTGAACGGAGGTGTTTCTGTACTGCATGCTTGTTTCGCTGCGTTTTTGGCACGTTTTTGGACACTTTTCGGACTCGTTTTTGGGGCTGTTTTTGGCTGCTTGTGATTCCAGTTCGACTAATTGTTTTGCAAATGAAGGCCATCAGCATCAGGTGAGGTTTTATTTCTTGGCGATCGATGAATCGGTCTTGGATTCAGCGAGGAAGACAGGAATGCTTCAAAATATGCAGCCAAAATTTGTGTGGAAGACAGTAGATGAGATGTGCTTTTCTGATTTCAGAAGGCCACGCCCAACACATGTTTGTGTGAAAAGGAAATGGGTAAAAAAAGAACAAAATGTGTCAAAAGAACAAAGTGCTGCGGACCACAAGACATTTTCCCATGACAGATCCCATAAGGAAGTTTTCCTTATGGGAAAGTGACTGAGATTGCATTTGACTCAGTGACACCTTGTGGTCAGTCATCCGAAACCGCAATTTGGAGAAGTACAATTCCAAGAAATGCAATTCAGAGAAGTGCTATTGTCCAAATTTTGATGTGGCACCGAATTCAAGCATGAACTTTACTTTCCTTGAAGGTTCCACATTTCCATTTGTCATTTTGAATATTTTTGTTCATGGCAGATTCTAGACTATCTCATGAGACCATGTGCCATTGGATTTACACATTGGACCTCTTTGTCCATCGTTTTCTGACAACTATTTTGGCTCAAAAAGGAGACACCATTTCCAGAAATGACTGATCTGTACTTGAGTGTTCCTATTTTGAAAGAGGAATGTATGGTGACAGTAAAATCAGAAACAGAAGCTGACAACGAGGAAGTGACAACCTTTTCAGAAAGACAGCTTCTATTGATCAACCACAAGTGTTTACTTGATCCTGTTTGTAATGTTGGCGGTGACCAGGATGGAACGACAGAGCCAGGACTCAGTGAAGGGAAGGTTGCCACGTCACAAGAAGATGGAAGCTGGAATGTTGGCGACACGTTCCTGGAAGTTGAGGATGAAAATTTTCAGGTGGAGGACGACAAAAGCTTCGTGGAGACGAAAATCGATCCTTTGCTGCCTGAGTCGGAAGAAACAGCTGCAGCAGGTAAGAGTTGCTTCAACTGCCATTCTATTTCTTCACATCCACCCATTTCACCTTCAATGAATATCTCTGCTCCTTTTTATGTTATTTTTGTGTGCCCAATAGTAAATCTGAGTGCTTTGTAGAATGTGGCATGTCACATATGTATCTGTTCTTAAAATGTGTGTCCTCCAAAATGCTGACAACGTAATCTCCAGTCTGCCATTCATGAAACGTCAGCCAGTGTTCTGAGATGCTCTTCGCCATAATGACTCTCATTCTGCTCATGCCAGGAGGATGGAACCTGTGTCCATAGCTTTTTAATACTCGTATGTGGGATAAAACCTGACGAAAATCTGAAAGTCCACCGTGGGATTTCTGAGAACAGCATTGAAAACATTTTTTTTGTCAGAAAAGGGCGATTCAGCCATGTCACACCGAAAACAAGGTCGTAAAAACTCAAAACTGGAAAAACTGTCTGGAAAAACTAGTGTCTATAAGGTGGCCATCCTCTTTTTTTAACAACTATTGATCATGGCTGTTGTGCTTTCGCACAGTTTTTCCGGATCCCAAGTGGTTGGTAGGAAGTGCTACCGCGGTTTCGGCACGAAAGTGTCGTGCCTTCTTCAGGCCAGGTTCAATGAACCGTTGAAAGGTGCCTTCTTCACCGTGCATTGCGTGCATACTCTTTGTTTTTGCAGTTGCACAAAAAAACACGAAAAACAAAATCGACCAAAGTACGATTCCCCTATCTTTTTCATCACCCTTTGCCAAGTGCTTGGCTGGCAAGGTCATTTGCAAACGGAAAAGAAGTTATTGGCCATCAATTTCATTGACGAATCTCATCACTGACCATCACGATCGAAAATGTCGCAATTTTGATGTGAAGAAATGAAATGACTGTTTCTAGCTGGCTGTTTCTTTTTCTTGATGTGGTGTGTCACCTGTAAATTTCTGCAATGTTGGATGAATTCCATTATTTTTTGCCACATTTAAGGTGTGCCTCTCCTCCGGAACATAACATTTAACCGGAGCCTTTCTAAAATTCCCCAGAGTAAACCTTTTGATGCATGTTTTTTATTTCTTTCGGGGAGTCCGTCGAGATCTGCTGAACGACATGTGCCATTTCCTCTTTTCAGAATCGCCCATTGGTTTGAAGAAACAACATCAGAGTTCTGCATGTCGACCGCACAAGTGTGAGAAGTGTGGATACGCAACAAAGTATTCAAGCAACTTTCATCGACATCAATGCAATTGTCATTCTTCAGATCGACCCTTCAAGTGTGACAAGTGCGATAACAGCTACAATTACTTGTCGAATTTGCAACAACACCTGACCACTCACTTTGTTACGAGGCAATTTCAATGTGACAAGTGTGATTTCACTACAAATTTTCAAATTGACTTGAAGCACCTTCAGAACCATCACTCGTCAGATGGAGCATTTAAATGTAACACATGTGACTGCACTACGAAGTACTCAATTTCCATGAAGCGTCACTCTTCAAAGAAACCATTTAAATGTGACAAGTGTGACTACATTGCAGCGTGTCCAGGTGAACTGAGGAAGCATAAAATTTGTCACTATTCAGGTAAAGTGTTTGAATGTGGTAAGTGCGACTACAATTCAAAATACCGAAATGCCTTGATGCGTCATCAAAAGCGTCACAGTTCAGATAGACTATTTAAATGTGACAAGTGTGGTGCGACTGCACAGTGAGTAGGTACCTAAATGACTGGAAGTGCCATCATAAGTGTCACTTCAGATGGACCATTTAAGGGGGGTATAAACCCTGAAAATGGTGATTTTGGAGAAAAAAAATCATGAATTTCATTTTTCACTTCATTTTTTCAAAGTATTACTTCAAAGTGACCTCTTTCAGAAAATCAAGTTAGTTTTTGTCTCTCTCACTTGGTTTTTTCACAATGCTGCATTTTGCGGCACAACTTTTGTGTACCGCTAAGCCTATTTTTATGGTGAAAGTGAAAGAATCGTATCGACAAGCACCGATTGTATATGTCTTGGTATAAATCCAGAGCATCTACGCACAGCAGGAGGGCAAAAAGAGCACAGGCAAAAGCTGCAGCTAGTGCCAGAAGCCAGTCGATAACAGAATATGGAGCAGGAGAATACTGAAGCAATTTTCTGAAAAGGCACTTTGAAAAAAAAGTATTGATCAAATTTAAATATGTTTTTCTCCGATTTCAACTTTACGCTGAGTGAAAAAACTTTCGATTGGATTTTCTCAGCCATTTGCAGAGATACAGACTTCAATTTTCTCACACATGTAAAAAAACTCACAGAATTGGAGCTGTGGGACCAGAATTTTGAATTTTTGCCAGGTCAAGAGATAAAGTCTTTTCATCGCAAATTTTGCCGATTTTTTTGCTAAAAGTTTTTGCAACATGAATTTCCTGAAAAAAGCATTTGCAAGCAAAAAATAAAAATCTGATTCCACAGCTCCAAGTTTCAGCCATTTTTTATCCAGAAATGACTAGTAAAATTGCTCTCACTGCAGCTTCAAAATATTGACAAAAACGTTAGCGCTATAATCAATACAAAAATAGCTGTCATTCCTAAACTAATGGTGAAATTGTATGAAATTACGCAGAAGAGTTCCTTTTACGAGTACTGCCTGAACTTCCTCTAAAATTTCAGCAAAATCGATTTACGAACAAAAAAGTAGATCCGCCAGGGTTTATATCCCCCTTAAATATGACGAAGTGCAACTTCTGTACGATTCCAAAGTACGCAACATGCAAGTGGTAAAGTTTTACGAAGATAATCTCATCTGCTTTAAGCCGTAAAAAATCAAACGAATTCTTTCATACCTTTTTGTTTGGCTTCTTTTCTGTAAAAAAGAGCAGTAAAGTGCTGTAAAAATCAAACGATGTTCTGTGATACCTTTTCATTCCACTCTGAACATTGTGCCCCTTAATATCCATACATTCGCTGCGATGATTTTGCTGGTCATATCGAGAAGAAATGGCAAACATTTTCAATTTTGTTCTTCCCTGTGCATTGATGTTTTGCTGAAAAGTAATGAGTCCGAAGTAACCAGCCGCAATGCTGGAGTGTCTCACCAGGTAGCCTAATTCAGCTTTTTCTGGGTGAGGGTGACTGACAAGCTCCCCAATTGAGGCCAGATTGGTAGCAAAGAACACCTTTTTGGCTTTCAATTTTAGCTTTTTTTTCAACCTCGATTGTAGCAGGATTTATTGTATGGCACTGATCACTGAGCATCACCATAAAGATTTCTGCGAATTAGGAACCATTTGCATATTTTGGCTCGACAGTTCAAAAAGGTGTCCGTTTTAACCAGAATTATGGAGAATGGGAAAAGGTTGTTCGGAATGGGCAGTTCATGAAGAGTTCATGCAGAGTAAGTTGGCAGTCGCATCTGAGAACCCTTGTTAACTATTTCTGGCATGCCTCAGGGTAGCATTCTTGGCCCCTTGTATTTTTCATTCGCATGAATGATTGACAAAAAGTTTGTTTTTTTTGCTGACGTTTTTTAATTGTTCCATTGTTCACATGGAAGGAGTTTGTTTGGTGCTGCAGCAGGATTTAAGTCCCTTTGTACTCGTGTACAGTGTCCTGGCAAGTGTCCCTGAAAGTCAATGCCGGTAAATTGCAACTCCATCACAGGCTGTAAAGTCTCCGCATTGCCTTCCGAAAATGACGGATCAGTGACAGCCACAAAAAGGATATTGACAAAAAATATGCGTATTGTCCACTTATTCTACTTTTCATGCAGGCTTTTACATTGACAAAGTTCTTTGTTGTGCCTTGCCTTCATTCATCAATGAGGAAAACTTTCATTTCTATTCTTCGTAAATTTGAATCAAAAATATCTGCATGACGGAGCAGAGAAACAAACAAAAATCTCATTGTTTCATGTTTGGCAATGCAGTCGCGACAATGGAGAAAACTCCCCAATAATGTACAATAGATTGTCCTCCATTATTGCCACACATGCAATAAAAATTCAATTTGTTTTAATAATGGAAGATAAGGTACTCCATTTCGGGAGGTAGGGGGCAACAGGAGAATGCCTGCCAAGAAATGCCCACCAGTGGTTTAAGGGCCACCACAAAAAACACCATTTCAAACTGTTTACCGGATCAGGTGATTTCGAGCAAAGCATAGAAGACCTTCTGCACCCTTCCTTGGTTCGAGTTACGGCCTCCTTCATCTTGGGGCCTCCTTTGCGTAAACACCTCAATCGCACATCCATCTGCCATTTTTTTTCATGGCAAGCCCATGTTCACGAAGGCCGTGGAACACATCTCAAATCTCAATTCATAAAAAATCTCAAAGTGATTGGAGATCACACTACGTTTCGGGGGAATCACTCCTCCTTTCTCTGGTGCTTGAAGGAAACTGAGCAAGTCCAGCAGACCACACAGCATTGCCATTAGTGAAAACATTGCCTCCTAGATATCTTCTGATGAAAGATTTCCAGAAATGGCTCATGGTGGGTCCATCTCTCCAGTTGAGTGCCTTGTTTTGAGGTGTGGATGGCTTCTCAGATGTTTCTCTGGAATCTGGACTTTGGCTCAATCAAAAACTGTGCTGGCCCAGATGGGGAATGCTGGAATTGGAGTAGTGTTCTGAAACAGCTGTTGCCTCATTTTGCTTCTTGGCAACACTCTGAATGTGTTTAATTCGCCTGGTTTCCACCTACTTTGCTGAACACAATCTGGCATCCAAAAAATACTAAATGCGATGTTGCCAGATTTTCAACTTCGGTACATGCCAGATTCACAGACAATGAGGAGGCCAGGTTGGGTGATGTAAAGGTTTGGTTTGGTTGGGTTTGACAAGGTAAGGTCAGGCTATGTTAGGATAGGTCAGGTTAGGCTGGGTTATATTGGCCTGTCGGATTCCAGCTCCCAACGTGAAATTATCTGGCAACGTTGCATGGAATTTCGACCAGAAGACACGCCGCCATTTTAGACGTTAAAAAATTAGACGTTATTCCGGTTAGATTAGACGTTATTCCGGTTAGACGTAAAATTGGACCTAAAAAATTTAACGGTCTAAAAATTAGACATTCCATCTCCCTGTTTTCACAGGAACAAATGGCAATGTTGTGTCGTCAGCTTGACGTGCTCAGTTTCCTTCAAGCACCAGAGGAAGGAGGAGTGACTCCTACGAAACATCGTGTCGTTTCACACACCTTGAGAGGAAATTACCGACATCAAGGGTAAAACTGTCCGGGAGCCTAGTTCACAGGCTAAAAATCATGGTCCCTCTCAAAGCTTCCAAAAGAACATTTTTCTCAATTCTGATTGGAGCTCATTGCAAAAAAGAGCAGATCGATAACTCAGTTTTCAAAATTTATCGTGCCTGGGAATCAAACCCTCAACCCCAGGGCACAATGATTGAAATTCTGAAGCTTGTAACACAGCCACCGATGCCGCTCGAGATGTAACGCATCCGACTTCACCTTTTGAAGCAAGAATGAAGAGTCGTCGCCGGAATAAGTGACAAGTAGTTCTTCTTGTTTAATTTGATAGGCCCTGCGTCAACCCACACTTTGTCCGCTCTGTTGTCTTGTTTTTCACCTGTTTTTTTGCGTCTCCTTTTATTGGACAAACTTTATGCCCCAAAAACACCTCAAAGAGAAAGCAAGGACAGCACCAGAATCTTCTCACGCAATCTCTACATGGTAGTAAGGATACTTGATGCATTTGTCACAATGATTTTCAGTTTGATTTTGGTGCTCCAACAGTGATATGAAATTTCACAGTGTAGAACCATAGTTTTTGGGTGAGAACGTCAGCGGAAAGAAGTCACCCGACCTATTTTGTTCAGAATGGTCAGAAGCTACAGCATTTTTTCAGATATTTCCCAAACACCCACAAAAGTCTACATGGGTGTCTGCTGTGATCTGCTATTAGCATCAACAACAGAATCACACATTTCAATCCAGTGAAGACTTCTGAGGATTGAGATTTGAATAGCTGCTATGCATTCCTCAATTTTGGAAATGTTAGAAATAGGTTCACTGTCCTTGTGAGTCCTTGCGGTGTATTCCCCATCACCACTCGCATTGAGTTTCAATGAATTCAGCAGATAGATGCATCCTATTTGCAACAGTGGGAAAGGAGAAGCGGTAAACAAAGAAAATACATTTTGGAAACACAAATCTATGCTCTAAATTGGTGAATATGTAAAGTCTGTCCAAACAAAGAAGGCATCGCGCTGAAAAGGAGAGTACAGAGCGGGTGGAGTACGGGCAAAAGCAGGGCTACACAAACATTAATTGCAGCAAAGCCATACCCGTCAGTATTTTCGGCTGTTCTGCACTTTCATCAGATTTTCACAGATTTCGTTTGCATAACTTGAATTCTCGATCTTTCTGGTTCGGTAAAGTTCTCCTCCGGTTGAAAATTGCTGTGTGTCACTTCGTAAAACTTTTGGGTTGGTTGCGTTGTTTGACGGCTCTGATTTGTTTATTTTGACTTGTCGGCGATGAGTTTGCAAAATAGGCCCCAGAATTGGGGGTCGCTTTGCCGGAATTGGCCTTCTGCATTGTTTGTTCACAAGTCAAACGTTTTGGAATTTGCCATGAACATAGTGTGTCGGTCGTTCAAAATGAATTTATCACGCCCTGGAAATTTTTGTGGCCAAATCAGGACCAGCTGAACCCAAAAAAGAAATCTCGAATGGGATTTATTCAAACGATGATTTCAGAATGCTGAATAAAAAGCCATGCCGTCACAAAATGTACATGTTTGGCCGAAAAACAACGATGCTAAAAAAAGGTTGTGTTTCTTGGCAATGCAACCTGCTATGAGGTATCACGCTTTGGAGAATGCGTTTTGAATGCAAAATAGAATTGAAAAACTTTTGGGCGCACCAAGAATCGAACCCGGGACCTTTCGCTTCACAGCAGGGTAACGTAACCACTAGGCCACGACGGACGCTTCGCGAAATCTTTCCCAAAATGCCGCATTCATATTAAGAAGGCATGGAAAAAAGAGATTCGCGGATTTGAATTTGCGCATCCCTGCATTGAATTTTGGCGCGGTGCCTTCTTTGTTTGGAGGCACTTTAGGAAGAAAAAGACTCTGATGTGCTCTTGCAGGGTGTCCCGAAAAACATTTTGCAAAAATTCATGGAGATGTTCCTGATGGCAAAACAAATCGATATTAATCAGTAAACAATTTTGCGCTGGGTCCCATTTCCGTGTTATACCCCCCAAAGTCCCCCAAAATGGGCCCATTTGGGGAAAACATGGTGGAGGAAAGATTTCATCGTAGAACCGTCAAATTTTCAGGACAGGTTCTAAAAAACTAAAAATATTGAATTAAAACTTCAATATGATCATGTAAGGATGAGGTATTTGTTTTAAATCAGCAAGAACATACCATATAAATAAATTTGATGTGCTGTAAAAATTGTTATGATTTTTCGGAAACCAAAACTGGGACTTTTGTGCAATTTCTGACTTTTAACCAGGTGACGTTATGGAGGGTGTCCGAATGGATACCACTCATTGTTCAAAAATGCTTGATGGACTACCACCAACCAACATTCACTACCCAAGTGGCGGTCCTGTCTCAGGGGGAGAACCCAGTTGTCTTGATTTTAACGTGAAAGAAGAAACTGAGTCAATTGTTAAGGTGGAAGAGACTTTTCCGGAGTTGCTGTTTCCGTCGATCAAAGAACAGACTGATCAGGAGATTAAGCTGGAGCCAGGACTTGCTGAAAGAGATGGTGCAGTTGTGCTGGAAGATACCGAGAGGAATGCTAGTTGTGCCTCGTTCAAAGAGGAAGAGGAAGAAGAAGGAAAGTGTCAGTTGGTGGAAGATGATAAAAGCTCTCTCGAAACAAAGATTGATCCTTTGCTTCTGGTGCCTGAAGTGGATGTCTTCTCTGAAAAATCAGCAGGTTATTTCTCGCAAATATTTTTAGGTGTTTCAAATTTAAATCTTTTGAATAATTTTCCCATTATTTCATCTGTTCACACATTTCCATATGATAAGAGAGGGTTGTCGGGTTACCCCCGTTTGTCTTCAGACCCCATCTGGTCACAAAGGTTACAAGGGCCCCCGGCCTTTCCCCATAAAATTCAACTGCCATTGGATGGGGGGGAGGTTGAGTAGGGGCCGAAGGCCAGGTTCCTCCTCCGAAGAGAAGGGAATGGAGCTTGAGCTGAAAGCCCTTGTGCTCCAGGCTAGACGTTGCCAGGCCTTTATTTGGCCTGGACTTGCTTCGGCAGGATGTGGGAATAAGGAAAGGAAGGAAAAGGATATAGGGATGGAAAGGATAGGTTACCCCATCAGCAGACCCACGCCCCGCTGTAGTGCAATGCAAGGCTTTACGGGTCCACTGTGGCCCAAAGCTGGCCGGGACAAATACAGGAAGGATGCAATTGGATGGTTTCTGGAATTGGTGTGGCCACTGGAATTTCTCCTGTGTTTAAAGACTTCTGCAAAAACCCTGTGATGTTATTGTCATTTCTGTTTGGAAATGCGAATCGTATGTTCGAAATTTCCATTGAGATTAAGCCGCCATCTCGAAGGATATTGGATGAGGACATTGCGGATGTTGTGGGTCCGAAAAATTAGTGACTGTGGTGGTGCAATCTGGTCAAGGTTCGAAAAGAACATTTTTGCTGTAAGCATGTGTGTGTGGGTGTGTGTATGTTATGTTTGCTGCCGAGCAAAGAAGTAGAAGCGTAGTTTCATACCAGAACAACAGGAGCATGGGAATGGATGGATCAGTGGAAGTTTTGCATCCACTGTGAAACTGCATTTCTCTGATTGGCCTTTCTCTAAACTGCATTACTCTGATTGGCCTTTCTCTAAACTGCATTACTCTGATTGGCCTTTCTCTAAACTGCATTACTCTGATTGGCCTTTCTCTTGAATTGGCACCACCATTCTTCAAACTCATGGAGTTATTGGAAAGGCTCGTTTATCGATCATTGAGCTCAATCTGCTTGTTTCGTTTGGTACTTGTTTTCCGATATTTTGCTTTCAGTCTTGTTTTCGCTGTTTTCGATCTGTGACGTTATTGGGTTCTTTCTCTGTATTGGTTGTGGCTTCTTTTATCATTTTAAGAGGCTGTGATCACGGTAACCAATAAGAAAATGCTCCATACCTAATTTGTCGAAGTGTACCCACGGATGCTCATAGATGCAAAAATTTCTAAAACCTAGGCCAAATTTTTCTGTCAGATTTTCATTTTGTTGAGTACTGTGTGTTCGAAATGTGTGCAGAAAATTGTGGGAATGGTTAATGATGCCGGTACAAACAAAATTGAAGGACTGATTTTGTTTTCCAAAAACCTACTCCATCTGGGCTTTTTGCCCACAGAAAGTTCCCCTTTATTGCCATGGCAACTGGACAGTTTTCGGGGGAAAATGCCAGAAGGGGATTTTGATAAAAACAACTCTCTCTTCAGCATTAATTTGTTTCAGCTTGGGTATCAATGTCAGCAAAATTCAGTAGTTTCTAAACAATTTTCATTTGGACCCCCAAATGGCCCTGAGGCCATTTTAGACCATTTGGGGGCCCGTAAATAAAAACCATCCGAAACGAATGAAATTTGCTGACATGGTTCTTCAGGGTGAAACAAAAAAGGTGTTTTTATCAAAATCCCCTTTCTTCTGGCAATTTTCCCCGAAAAGTCCAGTTGCCATGGCAACAACAAAGGGAACTTTTTGCTGGCAAAACCCCGTAAGGAGTGGCGTGGCACGTTTTTGAATGAAAAAACCGTCCTTCATTTTTGTTGGGATTGGCTGAAGAACATTAATAACTGCAATTTTCTGCACACCTTTCAAATTCACCCTGTATTTTGCAATGCAGGTGCTGCATAACTGGGTTTGTGGACCAAAACACAAGACAGTGTAACCCTTCTTGCTGAGCCACCGGCCACATGGCTCTCTGCTTGATGACATGGCAAATTATGATTCTAGAAATACTCTTTCCCGTAACATACATGGCATCATTTGGAATGGACTTTCTTATTTGTCTTTTATCTTTAGCGAACTCATCGGAATCCACGGATCCTGACCATTGCCTCATTTCAAGTCCAAGTTTGAGGGAAGGACAATTGGTGTCTCCTGATGCTGTTGATTGGTATCAATTCTCAAGGGATTTCTTCTCCACAAAGGACTTCAAATATTTAAAACGACCTCGACTCTTCGTGTGCAACAAGTGTGATTTCAGCACAATGCATGTGGTGCATCTGATGTCACATCGACGGATCAAACACTCCCAACACTGGCCATTTAAGTGTGCAAATTGTGCTTACTGCGCAACGGATGTTTCGTGCTTGCGGAAACATCAATTGTATCACAATGCTATAAAAAAATACAAATGTGACATGTGTGACTTCTGTGGAAATGACCTGAGAAATTTGTGCCGGCATCAGATCTCTCACTCTGCAACATGGTGTCCACAGCCCTCGAATTCCTCGCATTTGCTTTGATTTTCAAAAATAACCACAAATTCCTTGAAATTCTTGATGCGGGGAAATCTGCTTCGGCTAAAACAAACACATGGTGTTTTGTCGCGACTTCCAGTCATCTTCTCATTGTTCGTCATGAATTTTTTTTATGTAAATCAACAAAACGCGCCAGTATCGCTTGGAAAAATAAGCGGCATAAGTGTTACCTGGAACAGATCTCTCTGCCGCTGGATTCGCCTTGATTTTTGTTTTGTAGCTGTGAAGGTTTTTCTGAGTCGAGAATGAACAAGCATACTTTGTGTTCTTTCATGACTTTTTCTGCCCCTTGACTCTTCTGTTCACTTTGTGTACTTGCGAACTTGTCTTCTTACACGATTTTTTTCTGTCCCCTGACTTCTCTGTTCTTTCATGATTTTTTTTGCCCCTTGACTCTTCTGTTCTTTCATGATTTTTTTCTGCCCCTTGACTCTTTTGCTCATTTTGTGTTCTTACGTGATTTTTCTGCCTGATTTTTTTCTGCTCCTTGACTCTTTTTCATTTTGTGTTCTTACATGATTTTTTCCACCCATTGACTGTTCTCTTCCTTCATTTTGCACTTCAAAAGCATTACGAGCACGTGGAACGGCTGTTTTTTTTTTCTTGAAAATCTGGAAAAATTTGTTTTGTTCCAGATGTTTCAGTAGTTGCATCCCTCCTCGACAATTAACAAACATTTGTGTAAAATCAACCTCTGGTTAATTCGTTAATTTTTGGTTATTTTTTCTCCTCATATTCAAGTAACAGTGTCGTTACGAACTGAAGTTCGTTTAAATAACGTATTTTTCATATGTAATTAAATAACGTAATTAAACATACGTAAGTAAACGTAATTAAACATATGTAATTAAATAACTGTCGTGGCGTCACCAAGTTAATTCAAGGCATCAAAACGAAAAAAAACCCCTGGTCCTGACGGATTGCCTGGTCGTTTGCTAAAAGAATTTGCCCCCTCGCTGTCCATCGCCATGAGTGCATTATTTGACATTATTTGTTTGCAGGGGACGATCCCAAATGACTGGAAAAAGGCCATAGTTATACCAATAGCCAAGAAAGGCTCTCCAAAAAATAAGCCAGAGGGGTATCGACCTATTTCTCTCACCTGTATCTCATCAAAATTGTTTGAGCGCATTATCGCAAACCTCCTTCTCTCCTTTCTGAATAGCAATAACTTGCTTCATCTAAACCAATTTGGTTTCCGTCAAAAGAGATCTTGCGAAACCCAACTTATTCTACTCGTGGATGAGATTGCTCAGTCACTAGATAAACAGACCCCGGTACATGCTGTATTTCTTGATTTAACAAAGGCTTTTGACCTAGTTTCTCATTCAAAACTCCTATTTAAGTTGCATAAACTAAATGTTCCTCCTCAACTTGTAAAAATAATCGGATCCTTCCTTTCTGATAGAACACAGCAGGTTTCAGTGCAGGGTGTCCTGTCGGAGCCATGCAAAATAACTTCTGGGGTACCTCAAGGTAGTGTGCTTGGCCCAATCCTGTTCCTGGTTTACATAAACGACATATCTGAAAATGTTTCCTCTTCATTGCGATTATTTGCCGATGACATTGTTATTTACCGGCAAATTCATTCAGCTGCCGATCATTCTGTTCTCACATCTGATCTTAATATAATGTTCCACTGGTGCGAGAAGTGGGGAATGCAAATCAATGCTAATAAGTCAAAGGTCATGCATTTCCATAACAGTGGAAAAGCCTCCATTGCCGGAGTCTTTCCCTCCTCGTATTGTGTTGACGGACAGGTTTTGGAAGTGGTTAGCAGTTTCAAGTATCTTGGGGTGATTTTGACAAATGGTTTGAGTTGGAGTGCCCACGTACAGGCAACAGTTAGTAGAGCATCCAGTACACTGGGATTTATAAATCGAAACTTAAAGTATGCCACAATAAAGCAGAAAAAGCAAGCGTATGTTTCCCTTGTTCTCCCGATCCTTGAATATGCTTGTGCGGTATGGAATCCTTCTAAAAGGACTGATATTCAAGCCTTAGAGAGGATTCAAAGACGTGCTGCTAGAGCAATTTCTGGCAATTTGGAAAGAACGGCAAGTGTGACAAAATTTTGCGTGAAAATTCAAATCGGGCAAGAAACTCTTGTAAAATTTCGGAATTTTCAAATAAACCGAGTTCCCAGGCACCTTAAAAAACAAGTAGGCTGCAATTTGACTTCAGAA
>JASGXE010011841.1:0-14846 GCA_030068105.1 Sinentomon sp. SZTP_YWyxl
AGCCAAATATCACAGGCTTTGAGCAAAAAGAAGAGGGGAAAGCCAGGAACTTTTTGACCTCCCTTCGTAAACGACAGATTACCGATGCAAAGCCGCACACATACCAACCATCTATCATGCAAAATAAACACTCGGCGTGCTCTTTGGCAGTTCTCAGTGTCCCGAAAAAAAGGCGGGAACGGTTTCTCGAAAACGTGCTCCTGCAATAATTGAAGGGAACTTCATCCTGTAAGGAGACGAGGGCATGATCATTGTTGGTAGCAGGTCAATGTGTGTGCATTGCAATTTGACAGTGTATGTGAGGTGAAAAGGGCTTCCACATAGCTCGAAGTGGGAGCTAAACGGGAGCACTTATTCAAATTGTGATCACAAATGCAGCAGGACATGCGTGTGCTGCATTCTCACATCCACTGGGTAGCAGGTTTGCACTGCAACAAGGCTCCCACTTTAAGCACTGCTCTTTGGCACAATGTCCACTCACCTGGCCATT
Source organism: Sinentomon sp. SZTP_YWyxl (assembly GCA_030068105.1). Classification (NCBI taxonomy): domain Eukaryota; kingdom Metazoa; phylum Arthropoda; class Protura; order Sinentomata; family Sinentomidae; genus Sinentomon; species Sinentomon sp. SZTP_YWyxl. Next base: position 491 of record JASGXE010011841.1, read on the forward strand.
GAATTTTTGGATTTTGCACCTGTTATCTGACCCCCCCCCCAAAGAACTTGTGAGGGTTTCACATTCGTCCATTTCATTGTGCTCCCTGTCCCAGCCATCTTCAAGGCATGCAAGAGTAATGACGCAACAACCTGAGTCTGTTACTGCCTTCTTTTTGGAAAAGTTAAACCAGTTGGCCACCCACTACAATCTGATAACTCTCTTGGTCAAGTCAGTGAGTAACCCTGCTGGGTTGCCACCCACCTGGAAAATCCAGGGATTTGAAATTTAGCACCTGGAAAATCCAGGGAAAAGAGGGAAAAAAGTGAAAACCTGAAAAATCCAGGGAATAAACTTTTGTTGTTTTTTGGCCTCTTTGAACACCAAATTTGACTCCAAAATGAACGCTCAAATTTCAAAATTTCCTCAGCTTCTGGGGGGTTCGCCCCCCAGACCCCCCATCTGGGCTGCCCCAAGATCAGTGGGGACCTGGAAAATCCAGTGAATTCCACTTTAGATTTTGAGTAGCAACCCTGCCCTGGTTTGACCTCATAGTTGTTACGAGATCAATTTCGATTTCAATCCTTTTTCGAGGATAAAGTTCAATGAAATGGTGTTCTTTAGCAGCTGAGGAAGTGATTGTTTTGCAGCACAAAAGAAAGAGGTGGTGGTTAATGCTGTTTGAAAAAAACAACTAATCAAGTTGAGATTTAAAGGAAACCCATCTGCTTCCGCAAGCTAAAAGGGTAAACTGACCCCCGACACTGCTTGTGTTCTTCAAAGAAGGGTTAAAATAAGGATACCACTAAACCTCTTCACTACTTCATATTCGTCATGTGAATCACCAGTTGGGACATCCGTGTTTCAAAGTTTATAAATTTGGCATTCACTTGGTCCAGATGCATTGTGAAGATGTCCACACGCCACCATTTTCAAACCAAAACAAAAGCAAAGGTGCAAAAGAATTCCATTCATTCAAGGGGGTTTAGTTCTTCCTGAATCCCTGTGATGAAGGGCTGACCCGTAGCATTTTGCCATTCCGGGCAGTTGAATTTTTGCGCCCCCAGCTCAGGGGCAGCCAATTCTAGCTCAGCAAAATAGGTGCTCTGGCACTTACGGGGCAGCTCTGAACCCCAGTGGGGTTCAGAGGTCCCCGCTCTGAACCCCGTGGCAAGAGGTCATTTAGGATGCAAAATTGCAGTTTCTCGATAAAACATTCAGCATATTGACCTGAATCGCAGTGGAAATACCCCATGTTCGATGGCCTCTTTTTATGTCCCTATTCTCGTACAGCGGTATGGTAGCTCATCTTACACCAACGTCAGCAGTGATGCCAAGCTGGTGGTGACTTGAGGTCTTAGTAGAAAATGTTGGTCGGCCGACCAATTCAAAGACAAAGCACGAAGGCCAGCATACTCCTGCAGCCGATGTTTGGGTTGGCCTGTTTTCCACCTTGCTCAAAAAACAGCATGAAACCCAACATGCTCGATCGTGAAATCGTCGGCCAGTCCAAAAGGAAGCTGCGCAGCCCTGCGCTACAGGATTAAGAGTGATTGGCTTCTGTCTCCAGGCGAAATCACTCCCAGTCTTTTTGAGCCACCCTTCAGTCCTTTGCTTGCTGCCCCTTCGTCCACTGATCCCTTTTTGCATGTTTTAATGCGGCAAACTGTTCCAGCCCATTCCTGCATCATTGTGCTGATTCATAATGTGTGATGCATGACAGGATGTGGATGTTCGTGGAGGCTCTTTATTCAGTGCAGATGCAAATGTCAAATATGCTGGGCCTGTATCCCAATAGGCCTTTTTCCCCAACAAGATAAATGCACTAAGAAGACTCATACAGTGAAGGCTTACTCAAAATCTCAAATTGAGAGCTGCCACTCTGAGGTTCCATTGCTTTTTTATGGACTGGGGGTAGATCTGTTTTGAGGTCATAATGCAGAACGGAATGACAGAGACAGAACATGGTCATTGACTGAAAAATATGCAAGTAGCTAAGCATGTGGTGCGACGTCATATCATTGCAAAATATAAATCATGCATGACAAAGCACAAGAATTTTAGAATGTTTTTGTTGCGGATAACTCTGGCGCCATGGGCAAATGCCATTTTGACAGTACGGTCGGGCTGTCCTTGCATGAAGAATGGCCGATATTAGATGTCATCAAACACCTGAGTTAACAATTTCAGCACGTGCACCACGAATGGGTATATCAGGAAACATATTAAAAACAAAGACTAACAGCCAAATCTGTTCGTTGAAAAGCGAAGAAACGCGACGTTTCGCTTCCCCTTCGTGGAGCTTCATCAGGCAACACACACCGGTGAATGACTGACGTCCGATTCTGAGTTGAGCTGAGACCTGTGACCGTTGCGGTTTGAGCAGTTGGTGGTCGGGTGCGGGTGGGGAACAGCGGAATTGGAATGGGGACGGGTGGGCTTGGGTTGGATGGTTGTTATGTTGGGTCGAGGGAGAATGCAGCCGGGTCCAAACTGAACTCTTCTGAATGAGAATCGGAGGTCAGCCATTCACCGGTGTTTGTTGCCTGATGAAGCTCCACGAAGAGGGAGCGAAACGTTGCGTTTCTTCGCTTTTCAACGAACGGATTTGGCTGTTAGTCCTTGTTTTTAATATGTTTCCTGAACACCTGAGTTTCACGATAGATGACCGGTACCCACACCTGCAATGTTCCACAATGCCAGTAAGATGGCTGGAGAACTCATTGAAAACTGAGGCTGGAAAACTCATTGCAGAACATTCCACTTGATTTATTTATTTATTAAGTCTTTTGTTCATTAACAAATAAATATCGCGGAGTTTACACAAATGTGTTTTCTTCCACTCAACCAAGACAAAAAAGGTTTCAAGCTTTCGCTTAAATTCTAACAAATTTACAGTTACCTACGGATATTCGGAGGGATTGCATTCCAGATTTTGGGTGCAACATTATAGTGCTTGGGGATTACAAAATTGTTTTTGTTCCGAGTGCTGTGGTGATGGGCACTATTCTGAAACTTCTGATATAGATAGGGTGGCTCTTGAGTGGCTAAAACTTTGATTGAGTGCCCCTCTGTCAAAACTCACATGGTCAAACTTACGTAAATTGCACACAAATCTCACACAAGAATTGATTAGCTTGTCCAATCGGCCTTGAACTTCAGTGCCTAGCATAGCAAATACAACATCACAACAGTCTAAATGAGGAAAGATAAGACACTTGATGAGCCTCAGCTTCATCTCCTATTCAAGCACCTTTTGAAGGGAGTTAGTGTTCGTAGCTTTGCATATGCCATCCTGCAAACATGTGCTGCATGAGCATCCCACTTAAGATGTTGATCCAAATACAGACCTAAATCTCTCAGACTGCACCCAAGTGCTGGGTTTGCCACTCAAAATGATTTCAGGTAAGGATGAAAAATTCAGTTTTTGGAGGACTTGCCCAGAACCAATAAGAATCGCCTGAGATTTCTCTGGGTTTATGTCAAGTGGATTTTGCTTTGACCAAACGGCAAGGGCTTCGAGTTGATGCATAATGGGGCAGAGCAACTGACTGCATATCTCTGCACTTCATCCCTTCATCCTGCTTAGGAATTAAAGCATCTGAATCCTGCCATCACTTAAGTGTTTTAATCCTGTCATCGCTCTAGGTTTTTCTGGAAATTCCACTTCTGAGAGAAGTCAAAAGAAGTTGGATTCATCTGGGCTTGGTACAAGAACTACCTTTTTATCATTCCACTTTGTCTCGTGCATTGGTCTTATTTCACATTGTGTTTTATTTTTCTCTCTCTTTTTCAGAGCACGGTTGATGAATTTATGAAAAATCCCACTCTAGAAAGGCTTCTTGGCCTCGGCTTGAGCAGATCTATACTCTTGATACAGCATGCTAAGGTAAGTGGACCCAACCTTCACACCGCCCTGCTCTTCCAATCTCTCATGTTCTATGTTTTGCAAATGAGCTGGGAACGTCATCAAAATTTCTTTTATTATCGTTTTCTTTAGCTACAGTTCACAAAGAGTGAGTTTTCACAAAAATTCCATTTTCGTCTGATCCTTTTTTAATTTTTGAAAGACTTCCTGAAAATGTGTCTGTCTAAAACATGAGTTCGAAAGAGCGCCATGAAAACGGAACACCATGGCATGGCAGAAAACGGTCAAACATTAAATAACATCCCATGGAACGATTTTTGAATCAACCTGCTCAGCCATAAACTAAACCAACCACATCTGTTTTCCTTTTCTGAATCTGCAAGAACAAATCTAAGCAATTGGCCATTTTTGCATCATTAAAATCCTCAATGAATGCCCTCGGATGAAAAACTCAACCCTGGCACTGTTTTTGGATTGAAATTGAATTGCATATTTTTGCAATAAACAAAGATCCCAAAGTCCAATTTTTGCTGACTTCTTGGACAAGGAGTTGCACAAACAGATCTGGTGGCCCAAAAATGTACCAGCAAAATTTTATTCCAAATCTCAAGGACCGTCAATCTTCACCCATTTCTCGCATTTATGGCCAATTTCAGATGAGCTTTTCATCTTCTTTTGACTTCGCGCAATTTGATTGATATTTTCCAGTCTGCTACCCCTGCCTCAAGAATTCCTGATCAGTTTGCTGAGATCATTGTCAAAGCAGCCGGAACGCTGGCAGGGAGAGTAGCCACTCTTTCAGATCATCAGGTGAACAACAGCGGCAACTCACAAATCAATGAAGTCTATAACTGTGTTAATACTCTGCTCTACGAAGCCATAAATTGGTCGAAAGCCAGCTCTGATGATGGCATTTTTAAAAATGCCTTACTAGTACACATGGGGCTGCTGAAGGTGAGAGAAACAGCTGTGCTTGATGAATAACTGAAATTTGATACCATTATTGCACTCCTGTTTTGTGTTTATTATAATAATTGTTATAATAAATCACTTGCAAGGGTTCCTCACCAGTAATCACTTGTAAGGTTCTGCACCATTAATCACTTGTCCGAACCTCGTGGCGCAGTGGTTAGCGCATTCAACTCCCACCCAGGTGGACCGAGTTCGATTCCCCGTCGGGGCACGAAATTTCCTGTGGCACAAATGGTGCATCCTCCCTCGGTGAGGCACAGGAAATGAGGTCGGAAAGAGGGACTTAGTGGCCAGTCTCTTAGTCCTTCGGATGGGACTTTAAGAAGGAGGTCCCGTGTGCAGTTCCACACTGCGCACGTTAAAGAACACTAGGCTCCAAGTCCAAGATAGTGGCTTGGCAGGTTACACAACAGAGAAGCCACATCTCACAAGTCACACGTCTGCTGCTCTGCAGAGCATGACTCTCCGGAATATCCTGCGGGTTGGAGCAAGCCAAAAAATGGTCCGAGTCGTTTCAGTTGAATGCAGAGCAGAATTGGGCTACGATTATGGGGCATAGTTCTCCTTGCGAGCTCATGGTGTGTGCAACAAGGTAAATAGTCGGACCACCAGCCGGTGATAAACAATGACATTCCTCAACGATGCGCACTCACATTTGGACGGCAGGTGGGTGGGTGACCATGCTGTCTCACCAGTTCATGTGCACAGATCCTGCAACTGTCAGCAACAGAAGAGACCACTGATATAATTGGTTTCTTTAGTTGTTGACTGGTGTATTGTCAGGGTTCCCATCCGTCCTTTTCGTGTTCGTACTTGTTTTTGTCCTTTTTTTTTACATTTGCTTGGGTAACTTAGTCTTTTTTTGCACGTTTTCGATATTTTTTGGCTTCAGGAATACCAAGTTAGCCCCCCCAAATGAACTCTAAAATTTCAAAATTTCTTCAACTTCTGGTGGCCTTCACCCCCAGAGTGCCCCCGCCAGGGGCTCTGCCCCTTGGAACCCCTCTAGGCGCTCCCCAGTGGGGTTCCAATCGACCACAAGACCACCCAGATCTCTTGGAAAACCAACAAACTACATTTTTGTGGAAACCACATACCTAATTGTGTCCTTATTTCTCCAATCTGTCCTTATTTTAAAAAATGATTTTCAGTGGAAGCCCTGATTGTGTTTTCATCACCATTGGATGATATCGTTGGGTTTGTCTGTCTTCTTTGGTCGATGCATCATGGGATTGAATTGTGGAATTAAAATTGGTGGTGCTTTTATTCGCAGGCATTTTTAAGTTTAAATTTTAAGCATAAAGACAGCGACTTTTAATTGGTGGGATATGCCATATCCTGAAGTGGTCGAACCTGTACAACAGCACAATCCATTCAGTTAATTCCTGGGCTCCGTGATTTCAACGGTTGGTCAGACCTGATTTGATGATTAGGTAGAAATAATGAAGACAATTGCTGCAGGGAATGAATGGTATGCTGGTGGATTATTGCATCCTTCCCCAAGCTGGCTGTGTGGAAACTGTTATGACAACATATGTGAGATGAATATTCTTATTTAAATAGCTTACTTTGATCTATGCAGGTACAGGTACCTTTCAGAGAGCAATTTAAGCTTTCACACATCTTTTTTTTTTTTTTTTTTGATAATCATAATACGAAGTTTAAACTTGATTTTGTGTTGGGCGGGGCAGTAAACTTCAAGTCTCCTTCAAGATAAGGTATGAACTGCGCTTCAATTAGGTTCAGATATTCTCTCAAATTCCTTTTTTTAAGTGTTGGAAGTTTGTTTGTCAGTTCACCTCTATCGTCTGCTGCAGGGGCAAGGGTGAGATAGGTGAAGAGAGGCCTTGGAGTGTCGACACGACATTTCAGGGGACATCGATCGTCCGCATTAATTCATTCTTACACAAACATGCACATGCGTGAACAGTCGGTTGGCTAACGTCTGGCTGGGTTCATGACCTTCTTCCATTCTCTCTCTTTCTTGTTCTCCCTGATAGAGTGAAGACAAGTCGTTTTGCATCAAGTGGAATCTGGCAGGTGCCTTGCTTGCCATGGAGAGTGCAGTTCAACGTATGTATTTCCCACATGACTTACGATTTATGCTGCGGATCCTCTTGGACAGGTTTGTTGATTGGTGTTTTCGGCCCAAACGAGGCTTCCCCTTCTGAATTTCCCTTGATACCCTCTTTTTGAATTTCCCGCATTACCTTCCTTTTTTATTATCTACGATTTCTACGTTTTTTCTTGGTTATGCTGGTGCACTTTGCAGTTTCATTGTAGACTGAGTCTACAATGGAGATGGGAATCCTCCTGTAACCCAGATCAATCCTCACGCACTTTTGTGCCCATAATGGTTACGTCTCATTCACGTTCTGGTCTCTTCCGCAGAACGTACTTGGCCAGTTTCCAAAACGAGGATTAATCGGCAGATCGCCACGTTCCGCAGATCGACGAGTGGTGAACGGGGTGACCAGAAACATTTGGATTCACATCGATACTGTGAATGAAAAGGTCAACCATGTCACCACTCATCGATCCGCCGAATAATCTTCATTTTGAAATTTGGCCGAATATCTCAGTTGATGCGACACAAGCAAAATGATTCGGAGGGTGAGACCCTTGATTATCCCGCAACATGGACAAAATTAAATTTCACGGGGGGTCTTAAGAATCCTCCGTTTGGTGATATCAAGGATGAAGAGATTTTGTGTCACATGAAGATTGCCAGTGTTGAATTTTGGCACACCAAAAAATTTGGCGCACTGCTGGGCATCATAATTTGCAGTTTGTGCACAAAATTTTGGTACCCTGCCCCAAGTGATTTGTGAGCTATTCACAAATAACATTTCAATGGAGTGCAGAACTTATCGTGCTTACTCTGCGGAGAGCATCGGACACTTCATGATCTTGTTTTCGCCAAAGTTGGCAAAAAAGATATAATTTTTGACTGATGAAGTCTGTTTTTCAACACCTGATTTGACAAATGATCAAAATCATTCAGAGACTGTTGCAGTTATGAAACACTGACCCAAACAACACATTTTTGGTTTCATCAATCAATTGCAAACTGCATTTTCCTCTGCTCAGAAACAGCAAGCGGGAGTTAAAAATGTCTGAAAAAAGTGGAAGTGGTGTAATTTGAAAATGAGATTCAAAAAGCTTCACAATTCCGGAAAGCATGAAAAATGCTGGGAGCATCTGCCGCAAAATCATCCTTACCTCTAAAACTACCCAAGTTTGGAAAAAACGAAAGACATGCTGAAACCAGCACATTTCAGACAATCGAAGGAAGCGAGATATGTCTGAAAACAACAATAATTTCCATCCCCTACCCCCAATCTCAATCATTTAACCATTTTTTTAAAAAAAAAAGCTGTTGTAAAATATTCAAGCAGAATTTTCACCATGCTCGATAAAGTTGATATCTTAGGCATTTCAACATTTCCCAGGAAGATTTTTTTCACATTCATGTCACTGAACTCATTACATTCTTCCGGTGCCTCCAAAGGATGAGCTTTGATGCCGACAAATTGTTACAACTGCTGGAGAAATTCAATCTCTTTCAAAGACTGCTTGTAAACAAACACATTGCCAAGTGGTCCCTTTGTTAAATTTTACCCCCTGGTGTGTAGACTTTTTTGTCGGCGATTTTGCAAACGGGAATTCCACATTAGTTGAGAAATACACTCACCATCTTCTAGTTTTTTTTTTTTGGAGTGTCCCGGAAATAACGATCGAAGCACATTTTTCAATGTGACTTTTGAGGAGTTGTTCCGGACTTGCAACGCTTTGCCATCATGCATTGGCAAAAGTTCTTCCCGTTGTTGAAAAAGAAAAACTGCATTTTTTCACCAATCCATTGGAAATGTAACGTCAAAAAAACTGATCAACATTCAAACTGAGGGGGTCGAGACAAGCCGGGACCAAACAGCTTGATCTCTGACAACGCCGTCTCTCCACTTTTGTTATTCTTCCAGTTTCATTGCCCATTCATTCTTCTGTTTTTACCTGGAGATCAGGGATTAAATTGTGAATTGACGTAGACGTAGTGGTACGCCTTATTCACAGACTTTTGACTAGAGAGGGAATTCTAGTGGCACGCCGTAACCACAAAAAGAAGTGCCTGGTGATGATCATACCACCTACAATTTAATCCCTGCGAGAGATAGTACAGGGACTCCTTTGAATTTCTGCCCTCTCTTTGCATGTGATTTCTTTTCACAGTTATGCAGCCTGTAGATATTCTACGACTGGACTGAAGGCACCGGTGGAAATTGCGGGAACTATTTTGACAAAAATATTCAGGGATCATGGAAAACAGAACTTTTTTTAGCCTCCTCTCACTTTTTCAATGCCACAACGAATGCTGGCTTTCACTTCTGCTAGAGAAACCAGAGCACGTCCCTTTCACAATGGGTTTCTTTGCCATTTCCAAGTGAAGGATTGGTTTATCTGTCAGAGTCTTAGAGGTTTCCAAAATTGCATGCATGCCTTCTGAAATGGCAACAACAAATCTGAATCACCACAATCGCATTTCCGCTGTTCCCTTTGCCGGCTGTCCACGATTCGAAACCTCCATTGCGTCTCAATACACATTCTTGCCATTATGTAATGAAGGTGTTCCTGCATCAGAAACTATGACAGACACATCTTGAAATCTATGAAATAGTGATATATGAAGTAAAAAGAGTGATGTTTTGCAAAAATACGCACATCGGCATGTGTGACAGAGGTTTTGTGGTTTTTTTTTGTACCTATTGATTAGATTTGTGCAGGTTTTGTATTGCAACATTCCCCATTTGAAGGTTTTCTGTGGAGCCAAGTTATCATAAATCGTATTTCATTGATTTGTTATTGTGTTTCTGCATTGCCGATGGTGTGTATTTTTCTCTTCTTCTGAAACTTAAGCTTGTAAAGAAACTGACCGGTTGTAAAAAAACTACCACAATGTTATTGGCTTACGCATTGTTTTAATTTAGTCATACGTTTTGTCATTTTCTGTTCTCCACACTCGTGGGAGCATGGGATCCCAGCAACACATGAGTTTAATTATTCAGTGCTCGAAAAGCGGTCATATGAATGCTAAAAATCGCTATTTAATCGATTTTAAAAAGATTATTCTGCTGTCAAATGTCCCCTTGAAGTGGTGGAAACACACCACTTTAGGAGAAGTACTTAAATATCACTAAAAAAGCACTAAAATAGCACTCAACTGAAATTGGCCTTTGTGATGGAAAGATATCGCATTTTTGGCACTTTTTATATGCGTTTCTTGCAATGTGATGCCAAGAATCGCTTTTTTTGCACTTTTTTGGCATTTCAAACTCAAGAAAAGATGTTTTGAGCATGAATTTATTGCTCATTTCAGATTCCACACATTGCATGTTGATCCAATTTTATTCGCATTCGAATCGAAATTAAGGAACAACGAAGAATGTTTATAGCAAAACAATTAACGAATAACAGCACAGGACAGGTGAACAGTACTTCATACAAATGGAGTAAACTAATGGAGTAAACTTTGAAGACCTTTAACGATTCGCAAATTCAGTTTTGAAAAAACATTGAGTGTTGGGCGCAAAATGCAAGAAAAGAGATATTCGGGTAGGATGAGGTGAAAAACAGCCTGCAGATGTGGTGGCAAAGGACATTCAAAAATTTGCTGTTAAAAGCAACAGACCCTTCGTTGTGCGCTCTGGCTATCCAAACGGCCACCATGCGCCTTCAGGACAAGTGATGAAAATATTGTGCAAAACCACCACTTGATGATCACTATCCAAACCCCGAGGAAAAAGCGTTAAAAAAGTGCTCAAAAAGTATTTTGATTTCCGTCACTTCTCCAGTGATGATTTAGAGTGCTAAAAAATCGCTTTCTGCACACTCATTTTTGGTCAGCACCACTTGACTCACTTTTTCGTCATTTTATCATCACATTTTCATCATCCGATGTTTGCTGGGATGACGAGAAAACAGTTTTCCCGTTTTACTCCCACTGAGCTTTGAGATGAACTGTAGCGGTCATATTACCCATTGCACCTCATCGGATTTAACTCGACAAGAGCCAATTCAACATACTAATGCATCTTTCAATGCAGCAATGGAAAGGAAAATGAACAGGCATTGTGCACAGAAATGAAATTTTCGCAACAAAAATCTATTCCATTGAATTGCTATTGAGTTGGACCTGAGGATGAGCTGCAATGATGGGAAATACGAGCTCTGTTCTCACATTCACTGGGCTGAAAACAGAAAAGTGATTTTTGCGAACTCTTTCCACGTGCTCCTTGGAGGATATTTTTGACTTGAGGTCACTCAATCACAATATTTGTGATTGTGATGTAAGGTTCACTCAAGTTGTCAAAAATTTTCCATGCCCCAGTTCTTAACCACGATCAGTGGGCATTTTCTCATGCAAGGTATGGTTTACCTATCACTGGAGTCTCTCTTTCGTAATTCCTTTTCTTCTATCGTCGGAACATTATTTCCTCGTTTCTTTCAGACAAAATCCAGCCATTGACATTCATTCAGTTGCCAAGCAGAGGCTGGTTCAAAGGATTGATGCTCTTTGACGATCTCATCTCGACCTTTGTTCATTGTCGCCAGCTGCATCTGGCACTCGTATCTAGGATTCATATCTTCTCCCCTTCGATCGGCCACTAACTGTCAAACCCACACCCCCTCTCTGTGAATGCACCTTTTTCAAATGCTCTATTTCTACAACAATTGACTTTTCAGTTCGGTACATTTACCCTCATGCCATGTTTTCATTTTACAAACGAATAAAATGTCTACTTACCTTCTGTAGGTACATTCATTCTGTTTTTCTTCATTTTAACAACCGAAACGATGTCTAGTGGGAAAACGATTAGCCCGTGCCTCTGTTTGAAACTCCTGGGTTTTCTTGATTTTGTTTCGTGTGTGATGATTGGTTGCTTTTTACCTTTTCCATACGATTGTTACGTCAGCGTAACATCTTTTTTGGGCACGATGACTGACGTGACTGCCCTGGGAAGAAAGTATCATTTTTGGGTTTTTACAGAATTGATTAGCTTCCTCCACATTCGGCAAAAATAAATGAAAATTGAAAATCTTTGAAAACAGCGAAAAATTGAAAACAGAAAAATCAGAAAAATTGGAGAAAAAAAATCAGAAAAACAGAAAAATTGAAAACAGCAATGGCCTGAAAAATCAAAAAAAAAAAAAAGATTGGTGAAAATCGAGGAAATCGGTTTGGGAATGAAGGAATAAACACTGAATCAATGAAAGAGGGACAAGTGTCAGGTGAAACTTTGGGTGGAGTGATCTCTTTCTCAACTCTGCCGTGGCCTGTATACCGTCCACCGCCAATCATGTCGAATCTGCGCTTAAAAATCATCTCATTTGTTAACAAAAACTCGCAAATAAAGGCAGCAATTATTTGTCAGCACGTCCTTTCTTTTAAATCAAATTTTCTCGCTTTGTTACCTAGGCATAATTTAATGGAATGCGCTGCAATTGCACAATGGGTGATGTACCTATTTCCAACAGGGTTTTTGAATTTTTGATATGTTATGCCTCTGCCAAGCATGTCTTGTTGGTATGACCCTCCTCACTTCACAGGTTGGGTCTCGATGTGGAAAACAATGAACAGGGGCGCCGATCATGGGGGGTTAGGGGGATGCATCCCCCAATAATGGAAAGTGCTATTTTCTGGGGGGGATTGTTGCCCTTGCCTCATCCCCCGTTAAAATACCCTTTGTTGAATACCTAATTATCCCACGATGCCCTCAATTGGCCGACTTTTGTCAATCGGTATATTTCTCCAATTTTTGTGTTCGCACCAGTTGGAAGTTGGAATTTGCAATGAAGAAACGCGCTGTTGAATGTGCCAGTTTTTTTTTTTTCAAAAAGTGCGCATTCTGAGCACCTTTTGAGGTTCCATTTTTCAAAAAAAAAATTCCCCCTCCCTGAACCCCACCTCCGGCATTGCGCTTCGCTTCGTCGGGAACAACATTGCCCTTTTCCTTGCACATTACTCCTATGTTGCCCCCATGTCCCAAAAAATTGATGCCCTTTTTTGTCTCATCTCCCCCAATCCCAGAGAGCTGTCGGCGCCACTGACAATGAACACACATTTGCCAAATCAAGAAAAAACGAATTTCTTTCATGACGTTTCAGGAGGAATGCAAGAGGTGTGGGCAAATCGCATGGCGATGGTAGATGGGTGTGACAAACAGGGATCAAATGGGCCAAATGCCGGAAGTCCATTCCAGAACGTAAAATAAACCAGTTTTTTTTTTGTATCTTCATGCAAAAGCATTACCTGAGCATGACAATCGAAACGGCAATTAGCTTACTGCAAAACGCCACGGAAGGAGAAGGTCAAGACATGATGCAAAGATAATCCCAGACGAACCTTTTTTGCAAATGTTTTCACTCTTGGCATGTTGCCTTTTACATTCTCATTGTTAGGCATCACCCTAAACTGATCGGACATTCCTATTTTGATAGTTTGACTTTCTTAAAATTGCTAATACAGGGTTGCCAGCGACCTGGAGAACTTGGAAAAGTCAGGGAATTTGAAAAAAGAACCTTGAAACGTCGGGGATATCAATGGCTTTTGCTTCCAAACCTGGAAAAGTCAGGGAAATCTAAATGCCAAAAGGGAATTTTCCAGTCAAATTCCTCAGCTTGAGCATCCGTTTTGGAACATTCGAGCCAATTTTTTCCCAAAATGCTTCTTTTTCAAAATGAATGGTTTTCATCAAGCTGTGGAATTCTCGGCATTCTTTCAGGAAAATCCTGAAAATGTACAGTTTTATGGGACATCGCGCCTGTAATTTCCTGGCAACGGACCTGGAAAAGTCAGGGAATTGAGATCTGGGAAATGGCTGGCAACGTGAAAGAGTCATTTCAATATGATCAAGAGGCTAATGGACGTCCGCTCTGGAAGCCACGACTTCACATCATCACGCCATTCATTTGGAACGTTGGACCTCACCCAGGCCCGATTTCAGGCCGTGTCCCACTAGGCCTGAAGTCGAATTGCCGCCCTCATTTTTGTTTCTAATTAACGGCCAAGGCAAAAGTGAAAAAATTGCGCCCGAAGAAGCATTGCGCGAAGTGCAATGCCGGAAGAGGGGTTCGGGGAGGGGTACCCCCTTCACCGAAGGGGAAGAAATTTTTAAAAAACGTAACCTCAAATAGTCTCAGAATGCTCACTTTTTCAGTGAACTCAGCATTTTTTCACAAAACTCCCGTATGCACGCCCTCAAACAGCTGCATGGAGTGGAAAATCAAGATTGGGTGGAATATCAAGATTTATTTCCACAAGACTTTTAAAATTACTGCATGAGGCGTTAATCCCGCCGACCGCCTGTCTAACATGACTGTGATGGGGTGCAGTCCGGTCCTTGAGGTTGCGGGCACACAGAGAATTTTATTTTAGAATAAACGTTATCCAAGTCCTGGGGATGAGATGAGGCCGGCCGTGTTCTCGCAGAATTGAAATTGACTTTTTTTTCTGTTTATTTGAAGAGAAAGACGCATCGCATT
>JASGXE010011842.1:0-13849 GCA_030068105.1 Sinentomon sp. SZTP_YWyxl
CAGAAAATTTATGTCACCCGGCAAAAGATAAAGATGGTTCTTGTGAGACATTCACAGGCACATCTGAGTTCACCTTGTGCAGTTTTTTCTTTTTCTAAATATCAAACTGGCAATGACATGACTCCAATTTTACGATACCCAACCCTTGTCAAAATCACGCAATTCAGAGGCAAATGAGAGCCCACTTCAGAACAACGTGGGGCTTCAAGCAGTTGCATAAGAAAGGTGGAAATTTGCATCGATGTCAGGGAAGAATGCTTCTAGTGGATTTTTCAAGTGTATTTAATCAAAGTTGTGCCCAAAGAAATTTAACGAGCAACTTGCATTACTTTTGGAGTGACCCACGTAGTACGGCCTGTGATGGAAGATCCAAGCAATGATATGATGATTTTAATTCAGCAGCTTCTGACGGAGTTACTATTTTGGTAAGACGCATGTAGGTACTTCTGGTGTCAACCATCAACGTGTGTCGGGCCACCATAAATCGGTACAACTTCTTGAAAAATTAAAAAATTGAAAAAGAAAGTCGGGTTGCCATTTGCCTGGGACACCTACGCATACCGTATGCAATGGTTTGCCGTAAACGTATCCAACAGTTCGTCAGAAATGAGAAAACAGATGTTTTCCCAGAAAGCAGTGTGCCCTTGTGCTGCAATTGGCACGACCAGAATCTCAGCGAAGAACAGCAACCGGTCGAGGAATGAAAACGGGGTTGACGTTTACTCCCGATTTTGAGGTAAATGTTGCCATTGAAGCACAAGTTGAATAAAGGAAATTATTGAGAGTCACAGGAAGCCAAGCAAGGCCTTCACAAGGCCAACGACGTCCACAAAGACGTCCGATCCTCATGACATGGCGCAGTGGTTAGCGCTTCGGATCCGTAACCGAAAGGTGGCGGGTTCGAATCCCAGACGGGGCACGAGCATTTGCCGAGGTGCAAATGTGCATCCTCCCTCGGCGAGGCACGGTAAATGATATTTGCCATTGCACCAATTATTTGTGCATCCTTCCTCGGCGAGGGATGGTGAATAAGGTCGGAAAGACAGACTTTAGTGACCAGTCTGTTATATCTGAGGTCCCGTAGCAGCATCACACACGCACGTTAAAGAACATCAAACTCCGGTTCGAAGCAGATGCCTGGCAGGTTACATGAACACAGAAACCACTTCTTACCCACCGATCGCGTCGGTCATCCTGCGGGTTGGCTGTGCCATAAAGCCGGCAGTGTTGGCAGTTGTGACTGAAGTCTTGGCACTTGGCGCGGTCAGTGCTGCAGCAATTGCACTCGGGAGTATGCTGGTACCTCGCCGGAACCCATTGATTGGATGTCTGGAGCGGTGGGTCCTGGAGCAGTAACTCTCAGGTGATATTTCCCAGAATCTCGTCGAGACCATGGCTGACGTCACAACAAAACACAAAAACAGTCGGACCAGCAGCCGAGAGGCCAACAGCTCCAGGACCCAACGAAAAAAAGAAAGACCACATTTTTCGATATAAGCAATAATTCATTAACAGTTTTTGTTGAGTTTTGTCGTTTTTCAGGGGGGACACAATTGCACAGTCGCAGGTAAGGATTTTCAGAAAAAGTTGTTCTTTGAGCGATGCAATTGTGTCCCCCTTTGCAACATCAGACTGTACAGGGTGTGCCTTTTCTCTATTATGTCGTGCAATTGCGCGCCTCTTCGGCATCGACAAAAAGTTTTCTTTTTGTATTTTCTTTGTTCCTGTGTTGTTTTTTTTTGTACCTGCTTTATTTCTTTGTAACTGCAGCTTGAGTTGGATGAGGTCCAGGTTGTCTAAAGTTAGGTTACAATATCATTACACAGAAAACCCAAACCTAACCTAACCCAATCTAAACTGATAACCTGACCGAGCTGTCTAGTGTCTACCCAACAGAAAAGGCACACCCTGTGCCACATGCTGGCGCCAAAGGGGGGGAGGCATAATTGCGAGGCCAAGAGCACAGCTTTTTTTTCTGAAAATCTTTCCCTGTGATCATGTAATTGTGTCCCCCCATAAACGAACGTGTTAAAAGTCAAGGATATACACATGCTGCATCATTGAAAGAGACAGGCAAGCAAATGCGGCGCTGTCTTTTTTGGCTTCGTTTCCTTGATTGCAGTTCTGAATGCCCCCCACATGCGTGGGCATCCAATTTCGCGGACGTATTTTTGACTGAACAGAAAGACAGAAACACGCATTGGGCGGATGTCAAGGAGTGGATAGGGGATCAACGATCAACCATACGCAATTTAAGGTGAGGCAGCCAGGTACTTGTAAGGTCAGGTAAAGTTGGCCTGCTCCACATCTGGTGGGGCATTCGGATGGAACTGTTGATAAAAGAGTTCGACTGCAGACAACCTTCGGAAATGTGAATCGGACTCGAAATCACATTGCGAAGAAGAAAAACAGAAAGACGTGTCTTTAAATGCGCCGCTGCGTTCATTCCACTTCAAAAGCAAAATAAAAATAACTTTGAGTTTTCGGCATTGTTCCGAACAACGATCACCCCGGTGAAGAAAACAGTGGCCAGAGATAAGCTGTGGAAGCAGACTTGAAATTCTTTCATGAACTTGCCAGCAAATGATTGAAACATCTGTTTGTGCAAAGTCGCATTAAGCGACACACCCTTTTATTCGTTGTCATCAAGAGGAAAGAAGGCCTTCGTGTCTTGTTCCTTCCTCTCGCTCGGCTGTGCTCTGACAGAGTTGAAGAAGGGCAAGGTGTTGGTTTTTTTTCACTTCCAGGATGGTCTAATCAAGGTGGGTCTGATGAAGGAAAAGGGAGTCCACACACTGGACTTTTTTTTAATTGACCACGGAGTGTTCCATCAGGCAGTTTTAAAGAACCTGAAGGCAAACGCGCTCGCAGTTCTTCTTCTCGCTCGCACGAACTTTCAACAATGATGATTGAATGTGTTTGTGTTTTATGGGACCCGCACAGGCACCTCATGCAAGTTTATCCAACATGCAAAATTCTGCTGTCAACACGGAGGGTCGCACTGATTTCGATTTTGCAACGCAGAACTCAACACAGGAAGTGACGGCTGAACCTGCTTGTCTTGCTTGCCCTGCTGGTAATGGCCAGGTCAGGGTTAGGTTAAGGTTAGGTGAGGTTAGTTTAGGTTGGGATAACCTAATCTAACAATAAACTAACCTATTTAACCATTACCAGCAGGAAAAGTAAGTTTCCAGCAGGACAAGCAGGTTCAGCGTTTCAGTCACACCCCTCAACACATCCAGTTGAATGCGGTGTGGATTTTCCGCCGTGAATTGTCGGCTTTGCAACAACGCATTTCATTTTGCGCGAGATGGCGAGGGATCAAATTTGTTTTGCAATGTGGGGCGGCGTAAAGGAATGCTGAGCCAGCGGGAGCAGAAGTGTGCATGCCGTCATCTTGTAAACTGGAAGGACCTTTGGGAAAATAGCTGGCATTTTTCTGCCCCTTAAAGGATAAGACTCCAAATAGGACGTTTGCGTCCCCAAATTCCAAGCTTTCCAAAGAGCTATTTAAATTTTCTCAACTCCTACTTCTTGAGATTTTCTATCACAAATGAATGGGCTTTGAAACCATTATTTCTGCGGTAGCAGCAGCGAATCTGAAAACGTAGGCTTCGCTACGCTCAGCCAAATTATCCGAAATAAAGAGTGACATGGTTATTTAAAAGTTTTTGGATAGTGGTATCAAGTATTATCAGAAATAACTTGCTGTGAGTTTTGACGATTATCTTGATTTGTTTTCTTTCAGTCAGAGTCAGTTGATCTTTCCGAGCGTTTGGAATATGCACTTGGAAAACGACGTCGGTCGGTGCTTCATCAACCAATGCACAGTCAGGGAGGGATCCCTTCGTCTGATATCACGACAACTGGCAGTGGGAGGCATCCTTCGATATTAGGTTCAAGGAGCAGGCAGTCGTCGCTATCACAGAGTGCCCACTTGGCTCACTCGCAACAGGCCCAGCCGACGCAACCCATGCCCATTCAGCAGAACATCTGGTCGCCACAGCCTGCTGTGCAGAATTTTAGTCCACCAGCTGTGGTATGTTGTGTTTATGGTGTGGTGACAGCAGCGGCATGTTTTTATTTATGGTGCGCTGATTATTCGTTTTTCCATCTCCTCTATGCTCCCTCCAGTTTCCAACATATGCTGTCATTTCCCACCGGTTTCTTAGCAAGATGGATTGTCTATTAACCATGAGACGGGTGCAGTAAGGCTGGTTGTTTTGCCATCACGCTGGCTAGAAACTCTAAAAATCTATTGCTGGATTCTGGGAAGCAATCTTATTGATTGTTATTCCATCAAGATTTGACCCTGTTCTCGATCGATGCTGTCAAGTTTCAATTATTTTGTTAGTTTTTTTATGTCAACAAAAATCAATATGTCTGAGGATTGGGTCCACAGCCAGATGGCAAAATGCAAAAGGCTCAAGCAAGCAATGTCAAATTGAAGGTGTGAGGGGTTGGGACCTTTCAAGCATCAGGTGTTTGACTTCATCTGACAAGATTTTGACAAAATGTTGACGAGATAAGATGTAGGTGGGGCAGATGCAACAGCGAAACTCATCGCTGAGAAAGGACCTGTCGGTTCCGCAACAACTGAGGACTGAATGCAGAGAAAACATGACTCCCAGCTTTGTATCAGGAAAAGAGTTTCAGAACGTCACATTGTACGTTGTGTACCAGGTTTAACAATGCGAAGAACTTTAATTTTTGCTCAGCAAGGATCGAGAAAATACAATGAAAGTCATTGTTGCATTTCATAGATCCAGTGGATAATGGTGGATGGAGCTTACCCATGAAAGAGGCTATGTAAAATAGAATCATGGAAGAGATTGTATTATTACTGCAACACAGTAGCAGATGGACTGGGTGGACATGGACATCTTTTTCATGGACATCTTTTGATTACATGGTGAATGATGAAGCATCCCCAAAGAATTATTTTCATTTGGTTCCATCGAACGTTCTGTTGCTGCATCAGAATGGTTGGATTTTTTCCATCAGACTTTTTTTTTGATCGTCTATCTGTCCAAAACAGATGTCACTTGCAACAACATTATGCAAAGGAAAACCTTGGAGCACTGACCATTGCCCACTGTTGCTACTGCGAATCTATTTTTTTGGACAGACAAATCTGTTTTGTACAGAGAAACTAAAAAAGTGTCATGTGAAAAATCTAACCATTCTGTCACGGCTTTTGAATTGCCGTGCATGGCTGTTAAATCATTTATCTTATTTTCCAGCTAAATCCAGAGCAGAACTTCCAAGGTTTCAATCCAGTGCCTACTTATTCCTCAATGCCAAATGGTGAGTCAATCCAAAATGCTTGCCATCTTGTTGATTGCCTGCTATAAAAAATTGCAATTGCCAGTTTTACGAGAACGTGTTAAAAAATACATCCTGGCAAATCACATGCATGGTGTTGAACGTACCGTTTATTTTCTGTGATTTTTTCCTTGAACCTTTTTCCAGTTATACTCAACTTTAAATAATTACAAATTGCAATATCGTTGTTTCCTCTTACTTTCCAAACTTTTTTTTACAATGTTTTCATCATTCAGAAATGTCGTTAAAATATCTGGTGAACAGATGGGGTAGTCTGAACACATAACTGTTAAGGGGGCGTAGGGTGTCCAAAAACCAACTTCGTCAAATATTATCCAATTGTTTTGTACACATTTCCCATGAAAACAGCAATTTCTGTACAAAATTTCAGACCAATATCTCAATTGGTTCCTGAGTTATTAGCAAAAACGTTGTCGTTGACCGAGCGAACTTTTCACACGAGCCCAGGGAAAAGGGAAAAGAAATTTTTACTTCTGTTTTCACCAAGAGGTAACCAATGGATGTAGAAACACTAGAAACTGACTGACATTACGAGATTGTTGGATTTGGAGTCCCTTATGCAAAAATTGAGGTCAAAGAAACACTGCGTAAGCAGTTTGTCTCCTTATAAAAAGAGAAACGTCCTGGAAAAGGCATTTGGAGGCAAAAATCGAAATTCCGGCAACGTCAGTCAGTTTGGAACATGTTTTTACATAAATGTTCAAAATTTCAGCATTCTGCCACCATTGGCTACAAAGTTACGCCTTACGGAAGGTGATTTTTTGCTTCAAAACACAAAGCGCGAAAACATCGCGTTTTACTTTTTAGTCGAAAACATTGCGTTTTACTTTTTGTTCGGATGCTGCTGATGATCGCCAAATTGCGATGACGCGGTTCGCATCAAGATGCAATATCTTTAAAACTAGAGCAGATAGGAAAAAGTACAAACACCACTGGAATCAGCACACTTCAGGCCACAATTAAAAATAAAAAAATTAAAAAATTAGCATTTTGGACCCCCTACCCCCCCCCTTAACACTGATGTTCTGTCTTGACCGATGAACATATAAATGGAACAGGAAGGCCTGACAATAGCATGGGACAATGAGGCAACACAGCATTTATCTGGTAACAGTTCGGAATACCTGCCGACATTGAACTGAATGAGTTATCACCATTGCTCTCTGATATACTGAAAGCTTACTAAACCTACCTAACCTGACCTAACCCAACCTAACCTATACTAACACACCTATCCTAACCTTCCTACATCGTCCTCATCTTCCTATCCTATTTTGCCAACTTGTGCGTGTGTGAAAACTCGTCCAGTTCAGCTTTTTTCAAATGTTGGCAGGAATTCCGAACTGCAACTTTATCTGCTGTCTGGAGTCATCTGGGTGGCAAAAGATGTGGACTGTAAAAACATTTTTTGGCAACTGGTGAATAATAGGCAATTGCCATTCTGTCTCGCGAAGTTTTTACCCAATTTCAAATTTCTCATTTTTTTTATTTGGCAATGTCTTCTTTTTTGCAGCAGCAGGTCCTCCTGTTCCAAGGCGAAGTTCAACTCCCTCCACCTTCCCTCCTCCCACTGTTCCACAGGCTGGTTTGGGTCAACCACCTGGTAAGACATCCATTCTGAACTAACTCACTCGCACACACGAGTGGTGAATTCATTGGTGTTTTTACTGTTTTTTTTTTTAGGAAATCAGTTCAGTTTTAGTGTAGCGGCATTTTTGCTGAAAACATTTGCATGATGGTGCATAAAAATGTCAATCTCACAAATTCCATGTAAACAGAACTGCATGGCCTGTGAAGAGTTTGTCGAAAGAAAAAATCAACCACCAACCAAATACAGAGAAATGGTTATCAAAATCTTCGTTTGAGCTGTTCTCCTTTCTGTCAAAACAAAACATTCTAAGGTGTGTGTGTGAATGTTGATAAAAGATACCGTTTGCTTGCTATCTATCCTTCCAGACTGAAATGTCTTAAAATTTGCCAGATATGTGTTGAGATATGTGCACATATTAAATATGTGCAGATTCCTGTGAAAATTTTTCTCAACATGCAGTTGCTGCATGCAGTAATGTGCTGCTGAAAGAAACAAAGGCTATGGAGAATAAGCTAAAAAAGGCAAAGAAGTTCGTTTCCCAGACGTTCTGGCTCATTTGAATAATTTTGTGGGCAGGCATGTATAAGTCTTGCTGCATTCTGACCATTATTTTTGGCTCTGATTTTTTACCATTTTTTAATTTTTGATCTTTCTTCCAGCTCCACTTGGGAGCTATCCCGTACAGCAGGGCATTGGTGGTGGCATGTCGTTCCAGCCACTACAAGTTAGTCCAACTGCTACTGCGCACCACAACCACCACCACCTATTCCAGCTCAGTCAATGAAACCTATGAATGGATATGCAGCACCACCTGGTTGGAACGATCCTCCACCGCAAACAGCATTCAATCAATCAAAGGCGAGTTCTGAAAATTGTTTACAAACTTCATGATTAATGTAGTTCTTCTTGTTTTTGCGTCATTTGTTTGTTTTGACGACAAGTCATGGAACCAGGAAGGACTACACATGCGGTCCCAGCAGGGGCTGGACCGGACAGAAATTTTTATTCCTTTTGTTACAAGGTTGTGTATTTTCAGCTCTCAATTTACAGCATAAAAATAATTTCTGTAGTTCATTGGTAACTTTTGTATTTAAATAAAGAAAATTGCATTTAAGCACCATTCCACCAGGGTAAGGCAGCATCTGTAACTGATCAACATTCAAAATTTAGAGCTCAAGTGCAGCCGGGACGGTTAAGTCTTCCGGAAAAACTACCTCCAATGCAAAAAGCCCAAAAGCCTGGGACCTCATTCAATTGCAGTTCCTAAGCTAAGCAATGCTTAAGCCTTGAGAAATGCTCAAGCTCCGAATTCTTAATAATTGCTGGAATTTCTTAGTCTTATTCAATTAGCCATAGACTTATTCAATTGCCATGGAAACGGAATTGCTTCACCCAAGGACAAAAACTTTGTCTGTCTCAGCTGAGATGGAGATGATATGGGTGAAGATTTCCATTGTTATGACATGAATTGTCGATAAAATTTATGGAAATCATCCGTCAAGGCCATAGTTTGCTCTTTAATTGGAAACAAACGGAATCACGATTTGTGTAAACGAGATATTCATGAAAAATAAAAGGCACGTAAGCTGTATGGATAAGCACAAAGCAATGCTTCAAAAACGTTCAAAGTCAAAGTGGAAAATCCAAACATTCCACACTTTCAATTCCTTTGAAGAAAGACATTCCGGCAAAATTAAGGCGGCTTTGATTGAACAAGTTCAATAAAAATTACCGATTTCGGTTGTCATGGAAACCGAATTGCTTCGCTGCTGCTTGAGTCAAAAGACAAGTCTTTGTACGTATAATTGAAGAGAAAAAGAAGGCCGAAATGTGCTCTGCAGGATGGGATTGCGTACAATCGTCCTTGACTTTCATGAGGGAATTGCGCAAGGCTCTGCAGAACAAAAGAGGAATGCTTTGCGAGATAAAATTTAATTTGTCTGTGTTCGAATGATAAAAGAAATGCCGATTTTGAACACAAATATCCCATGAAGTATTGATAGTCATTCATCCACCCATGATCCACCAAACAAGGAAGTGATGAATTTTTGCCTGCAGTTTCATGGATGATTATCGCTTGTTCATAGGAATCCGAGATAAACTGCCGGTGTTTCGATCAAATTATTGCAATAGACAAAGAAAGAAAGCATAAACAATTTTAAAAACCGCACAATAGATTTTTGTCCGGTTTTTTCACTAACCACACGCAAAAAAGAACAAATAAGCGAGCTGCAAAACACCTCAAAAATTGAATCCAAAACGCTTAGGAGAGCTCCAGAGCGTCCCTAAAGCGATGCTCAAAAAGACATGGTGGTAGATGGGATTCCGCTAAGCAATGCTTAAGGCTGCTAAGAACTTCCTGGGAACTTCCTAGGAAACGGATCAAACTAAGAACGGTAATTGAATAAGGAATCTGTTTCTCAGCAAGGCTTAAGAAATGCTCTAAGTAATGCTTAGCTTAGGAACTGCAATTGAATGAGGTCCCTGGACCTGGCAAATAACAGAAAATTATTGTCTTGCCACCGCCATCGGCCCCCTGATCCCCTCTTCTAATTTGGCAACTGATGAAGGTTTAGAGGGATAGACAGAAACAAAAATGTGGTCTTTGGTGAATTTGAGCAACCACCATTTTGTTTATTTTTCTTTACTTTTGAATTCCTTAGAAGAAATGTAAATTGGATGCTGACATGCCACATGGTGCAAAAATTCAATTCATATCAGACGACAGATGCAGGTGCCGGAACTTTGAAAGATATGAAAAAGTTCAAGAATTTTCTTGTTCCGGAAAAGTGATTTCCAAATATCCCTCAACCAGCCAGGAGGTAGCTGACCCTAACTGGATGTTCAAAAAAAACATTTGCCCTAAAACATATTTCGAAAAAATGTCTCCATTTTCAAACCTTTTTAAGCAGCTCTTGCTTCCGCACGACTTCGTTTTCGAACGAGGGACAAAGACAAAGAAGTGTCGAAAAAAATATACCAAATATGGTGTTGTTTTTGGAATTTCGAGGAAACCTAGAACCCATCGATATTGGTTTCTTATCATTGATTTGACATATTTCTTTGCATCCGAAATTGAACATTTCCCATTTTTGAACCTGAATTCATCACAATTCTCGCAGTCTTCTCCGAAAGATTGAAACACGCACAATCTTCTCGCACAAGTAATGTTCTTGCCACTGTGCAAATTTGGGAAAAAGGCACAAAATAACATCCATTTTGGCACGGAGACTGCAGTCTGCTTGAAAGCAATTTGTTTACTGAGTGATGGCAAAAAACATAAAAACATGAAATCAGAGAAAAGCAATGATAAATATTCTGTTAATTTCTTCCCATCAATCAGGAAGATGTGTGAATTCTGATGAAATGAGACCTCGGAATTGGCAAGACCTTTGAGATGCATGCTTCTGCCAGTCACACAAAAATTATTTGCAGAGATTTATTTGAGATGTGTCTTGTGTGTGTCAATGACGAGCATAAAAGAATAAACTCACATTTAAATGCCAAAATGAGGGCATGATGTTTTGATGATCTATTCATTTCATGTTTTTGATGCTTTTTTATGTGCAAAAATTTGCCGATTCCAGTGGTGCAATCTCACATATTTTTCCGCTTCCTGGTGTTTACAAGTCTAAGTCCAATCTTGGTGGTGCTTACTTTACTTGTCTAATCTTGCAGGCACCTGCTTATCAAAGCCCAGCACCAATAACCCATCCATTGTATGGAGTTCCAGCAGAACCAGAAGTCTTTCATCCACAGCAGGTTGGTTCAGGTTGGCAAAATAATGTTGAAAATGTCACCAACTATTACCCCGGGGCGAAGTGCTCTGGAATAGCACGAATCCGGGGTTATGGGTTTTTTTTTCTCCTTTGACTCGATGAGAAAAATTATTATACCTGCAACCTCGGACGAACGCTGCTCCGGCCACTTCTCCCCTCTGGGTTATTATGTAAAATGTTGCAATGAATGTATGCCTCGAGCCGTTCCCACAAGTGTTTTTTTTTTGCAAATTTGGGAAAAGTGCTTTTTTACACGTATTTTTTCCAGCCAAAGTGTTTTTTTCCATTTTTTTTTCATCCGAGAACGAACAAAAGCGTTTTTTCTCTCATTTTTTTATCTCGAAAAAAAAACCCACATTTTTCTAGTCTTGGCTCTTTGCTGAAGGAGTATCAAAATCTGTGGGAATTTGATCCCAATCTCCAGTCTCTTTCTGTGTTGACACTATAACAAACCAGGTAGCTGTTATGATCATTTTCCTGACCCAGACACTTCCTTACACTCATTCAACAATGATGGGGTCTAAACCAAAAGGCAATGATGGCAGAATCCACTGATAATGGCACTGGACAATGTTGATTTGTACAAAATACCTAACTTATTAGGTCCAATTCATATTGCACAATGTCTGGGTCAGGAAAATGATCATAACAGCTACCTAGTTTGTTATAGTGTCAACACGACAGAGACTGGAGATTGGGATCAAATTCCCACAGATTTTGATACTCCTTCAGCAAAGAGCCAAGACTAGAAAAATGTTGTTTTTTTCGAGAAAAAATGAAAGAAAAACGTTTTTGTTCTTTCTCGGATGAAAAAAGAAACAGAAAAAAAAAACACTTTGGCTGGAAAAAATACGTGAAAAAAAAACACTTTTCCCAAATTTGCAGAAAAAAAAAAAAAAAAAAAAACAGAAAAAACACTTGCTGAATTACATGATTGCAAACAAAAACAAAACCAAAGACTTGCTTGAAAATGGTTTCCCGCTGTAATTTCCAGGGGGCGGTACCCCCTTTTACTGAGCTAGGGGGCCTGTTTTGGTGTATGTATGGTGGTCAACGAATTCCTTTTCTCATGTTTTTTATTTTTTAGAATTTAGATTTTTGAGCTTTTTTTTCGCAAGTGACTGAATTTGTTAAAATTATTGATTTGCAAAAAATTTTGATTGAAAATTTTTTTAATGATCTCCAATCTCAATTTTAAAAGATTTTTGAGCGTTTAGCAAAAACTCGTTGCTGCAGAAATAAATACCATCTTTCATAACCGAGGGATCTGACATGTGGAGTTCAATTCTGTCACCAAAGTTTTCCATGATATTTACTATGGTTACTATGCCGTACCATTCTTGTTGATTTGTACCGGAATTGCTCTTCTTGCCAATTAATTAAAATCATCAAATGAGTTTGTTGAGATTGACTCTGTGGATCGGGGATATGAAGGTTAAAGACAAAGATAAAAGTTTTACTGTATGATCTTACATGAATCACATTTTATTTCCTTTTGCACAATCATAATGAATTGTGAAGTTTAGCATTACTAAGTTCCATCTGCTATTTTGACGTGATTGTTAATGGTTATTTCTCTTTGAATGCAGGCCTCCACGTCACCATACATGAATCCCTATTCACCAGCATCAGCATACAATCCCCCCGATGCTGCACAAGTTGCTCAGCCTGGTATGCAGCCGCTTTTGTCTGGAGCTGCCATCTCATCGGCCATCAATTCTAGCCACCAGGTGTTGTCCAATATCAGACGGCCATCGGCAGCACCATCTCCAGCACCTAAGCAGACCCTGATCATACCAGAAGATCATCAGATTTTGCAGGATGTGTTCAACGCCTTGAGAGAAAAGTGTTCAACCCAGGCAGGAAACCCTGTAAGTGTGGTGGTGTGGTTGGGGCTTTCCTTCATCAAACCTACATATTATTTTGTCCACCCAAACTCTGTGCAATATTCTCGTAGTTGTGGGGTTTTGGAATTCAAGTTTTTTCTGATGTGTATTGAAATGTATATGAAATTGAAAATACAATGACATAGGTTTCTCTGCTTTGTTAGTAATTTTATCTTGCTTTGTTAGTAATTTTATCTTGCTTTGTTAGTAATTTTATCTTGCTTTGTTAGTAATTTTATCTGCAGTTTTTTCAACTCACTGGTGAACGTTTTCAATCATATTCCAAATGATGGAAATCATTTGGAATATGATTGGATAATGATGGAACCTATCCATCACCATCATGGCAGAACATGGTGTGATTTTTACAGCATTACTCAAAATTCTGGTGAATACAGCACAAGTTGTTCTTTTTGACCCCCAAAACATATTTACGAGTACAACTTTTGCCACAAAGGGGTGGTTCCTTTCAGTCACAAGGGGTGGTTTTGTTGCAGGGGTTGGGAAGAAGGTAGGGACGTAAAGGCTTTTTCACAACTTCCCTGATGGGGGGTCCACGGCTGTAGGGGCATAAAGTAATCTTATCAGTTCTGTGACTGCTGGAGGACGAAAAAGGATTGGTACAATTAAAAATCATCCGTTGACTGTGATCAGGTTTGCTGTGCCAAAACAGTACTGAGCATGTTCTGGGGATCAAAACGGAACACCTTTTGAATCAGGTATCCGCGGTGGCTCGTTGCTGAGACAGGTATTCAGTGGGCCCAAAAACTACCCCTTCTTGTTCTGACCACATGGTTATGGGTGTATAAATCTGCTTGCCTGAATACACAGAAAGAATTACTCCCCTTGAGGCTCAGGCGAAAAGTGACAACAGCAGCCATCCTCTACGAAGCAAGAAGGCTCTTCTGTGTTCATAAGAGATTTCGAGTGACATATTTCTTATCATGGCAGAAAGCCAAAAAATGAAAAGGGGAAAATGATCAGGAATGCGTGAAAACAAAAATTGTTAAAATGAAATCTGCTATCCAATCACTGATAAAACCATCTCAAAGCTGCAGGTTGAGCATAATTCGTCTTGGACAAATTGAAGGAAGCTAAATGAAAACAAGAGAAATGAAACATATCGTTGAGCATCAATGGGTTTTTAATGGAAAATTGCTGGGGCAGAAATTAAAGTTTCTTACACTAAGCTCCCTTTAATTTATCCACGGCGAATTGTTTGTGCAATCAGAAAAAAATTTGTTGGG